>JAQFVV010000003.1:16646381-16898881 GCA_028023455.1 Epiperipatus broadwayi | reverse complement strand
ATATTTACCAAAATTATTGTTCAAAAACAAATAAGATATTCAAAGCTACTGAGTAACATAATAATTCTATTCAGTTATTACACTTCAAGCTTTAACATAGGCCTGAAAACACATATATGGATAGCAACTTGGACAATTTATAAAGTTATTATTTAATATTGGATCATTATAAATAAATAAGAAAATGTTAGTATTATTTTATTTTCATTTTATAAGAAAAAAAATAGAATTTCCCAAATTGTTTTATATAAAAATATCATATTAATAATACTTTTATTTAACAGATATTAATTTTTAAAAAATTGTATTAATTAATGATTGATATATGCATATGTGAAATTATTACAAAGTCAATGGATACATATTACTTTAGTTAAATCTTTATTCTTATTTATATGATGGACATATATAATATTTAATAAATAATTATGATTATAAAATATTAACTTTTGCTATGCATTTTATTTAAATTGAAAAAGAGCAGATTTTTTTTTAACTTTATCACATGTGAGAGATTTAAGTCTTCTCCATTTCATAATTCTATTATCTAAATTAAAAATAATTTAAATTATAAAAAGTAAACAAACATGTGTGATTATTGTAATTGTGGTATAATAATAAATTATAATAAAATGGTTTGAAATAATATTATTTTATAATATTACATAAATTTATATTTTAATATAAATAAAATACTTTTTAAGGTTGCAAAATTTATTATTTGAAAATAAATAAATACTGTATAAATATTAATTTATTATCTTTATTAATTATTTTGATATTTTAATTATCATATTCATATTATATATTATGTATAAAAATGTCAGTATTGTTATCAACTGCCATGGTGTCCTTAATCTCAAATTTTATTTATGCCTCTATTTTACTTTGAAGTCAATGCAAAATATGTCTCTGATGGATACTGCATTTGGGTTTATTGTCATTATGTTAATCTTATTTTAAGATTTAAATATAAAACTTTAAACATTCATGTCATGTACTTGCACATTTGCTACAGGGTGTAACCAGTTAGAGAAGTGGCATCCATATTGTTTTAAATAAACCATATAAATTGCATGGCACTTATCATTATTAATTTGCAAATTTTTGCAGGTTAGAATACACTTTTGATGCCACATTTGATTTGTTTGTTTATACCATTACAATATATATTTTGTATGTGCACTAAATTAAATGTTTGTTTTTGAATTAGCTATTAGGTAACAAAGGATTGAGAGATATTTCAAATAATAACTAGAAAAATAATATATTTTTAGCAGTAGTATTGTTAGATAATTGTCAACTTTTATTAACAGCCTTAAGTTAAACTACTTCCTGTAATAGCCAATAATAGCTTATTGTCTTGAATTTACTAAGAAACAAAAGGTCCTTCTTTTATTTCTAATATTTGATCTCAGATATTTTTACAAATATGAGCTCTTAGAAGAGTAGCCTCTCAAACATCCTGCAAATATTAAATGATCTTCCATGAGAGTTTTATATATATTTAATAATTACACAACGGTAAAAACAAATCTTCCAACTATCCTATAATGTGGTGCCTAAAAAAACCTTCACAAAAAATCCCCATTTTAACTTCAAGTGAATATTTAAAAATCATTGCTGCAGATTAAATTGTATCTGTCCAGCATGGAAAAATTTCTTGACAAATAATGACTTCAAAACCCAAAGAATTTCGAATGTATCATTAACAGCAAATCGGAACTCATATATACTAAATTAAAAATCAACTTCTATCATCTTTCTGTAGAAAACTAAGTAAGAAAAGCATCAAGTTAAAACAAATGCTGAAACATTAAGATATAATTAAAATATATTTTAGAATTTTAACAAACAAAAAGATGAAAGCGCTTTAACATTTTTTTTATTTTTTCTAAAATGACTAAATGAAGCATATTTATTATTCATATTATACATAGATATATACTAATAAAATAAAATTTTAAAATCCCTATTAATTCTGTATATTAATAAAAACATATTCACACAAATAGATGTATGTAACATTGCATATACATAAACGTGGGTATCCATCTTCATCGCAAAAAGAAGGATTGTCTTGGCAGCCAACAGATAGTGTTTTTGATATTGTTTAATATTATTTAGGTATATTATTTTCATGTGTGTGTATATATATATATATTAAAAGGTGTGAAGGTTGCCTTGACAGCAGTTAGAAATATTGGTTGCTATATTTACTGTGAATGTTTAGGTGGTTACTGGTTGGAAACTAATTATATATATATATATACTGAAACTATACAAGTGGTAAGAGACCAGCTGCGATCTCAGTGGCAATAATATTGAGAAAGCCAGTTGAGATGGTTGACATTGATAATTATACAAGTAAAAAGAGACCAGTTACCATCTCAATGGCAATAATGTTGAGGAAGTCCGTTGAAATGGTTGAGATTGATAATATGGAAATAAAAATGTGACTACTATTCAAAACTTAACTTGCAATTAATATGCATACAAGTCTTTATACATGATTTTATACTTAAATAATCGATTCATTTTAATACAATAATAAATTTTTCAGGGTTGCATAATAATCTGTGTACTCTTTGTCTTATTCTATTGGATTAATAAAATCCTTAAAAATATAATTGTTTCTCACTATAAGAACTGATTAAAAGTAACTCAATCTGTGTTTTAAAACTAAGGCTGATTTATCTCAGTGTTTTATAAAGTAAGAAAAAAATGCACGGAAATAAAGTGTGTTGATGCATTTTAAGATATGACAATGTAAAAGAGATTTTATGTGCATCATTCTACCCAATACTTTTATATTTCAGATAGTATTAATACATTAATGATATATTTAATCCATATAGATATTATGTGTAATCTAAAATCTCAAATATTACCTTCTTTATATATCATGAATATACAATGACAGTAAGCAACTTTTCAGCTATTGGTAATGAAGTAAATGATTAATCTTTCCAAATAAAATATAGAATAATAATAGTGATTTGGGTAAGTTAGATAAAAATATAGACTAGTTTATGATAAATTAAATTATCTCATATTGAAGTGTCTATAGTATTCATTCATCCCTTCAAAAAACTTTAAAATGTATTAAAATTTACATAAGACTAATATCAGAGGAAACAAAAATTTATAATAAAAAAAACTGTATATATTTTAACTATAAACATAAAAGCAGTCAAATATAATATGTAGTTTTTATAATTAAAAATTTGTATTCAATATACATATAAGTCAGTGAACTTCATAAGAAGCAATTATATTATTTCATCGTATAGAATAATAGCAAAGCATGAAAATTTTAATGATATTCAGAAAATATAACGTTAACATTGAAATAGGTATATAATAAATAAAGGTCTAATTTCCAATATCTGATAATGGATGACTGTTAAGATATAATGTAGAAAAGGTTATAAATAAAATAATTTTAATAATTAGCAATGCACAAATTTAATAATGAAGTAATGATATTTCAGAAATAAAATTACTACTAGAATATGAAATAGGATGGTGTGTTTAATTATTTGCAATACACATTAAAATTTCACTAACAACATGGGCTTGTATAAAACAAACATCACAGACACAAGATTTCATTAAATATTTTAATTTTACATATTTATTTGACTTCTAAAAATTGTTAAACATAATGCATAATAAATTTTATAATTTATCACGAAATGATCTTCAATTATATGTCTAGTTTAATTTTTCAAATTTTATTGACATGACATAGAAAAGAAAAAAGAAATACATAATGGTGAGTCAATGGCTTATGATGATATGGATAGGTGGAAAAGATAATCAAATTACTTTACCATCTGTTCTAAATATCAATGCCATCATAGAAAAAAGTGTCACCACTGTATTTAATAGGATTGTGACACCATTCTCAGTTCATATGCTGTTTTAAGCATGTTAAAAAAAGATCTAAAAAGATGACAATCAGTGATTACCTAAATCTTCATTGCTGTTTTAATTCAGTAATCATTTTTAAGCTTTCTTATCAGCTGTTAAACTTCTACCTATAAATTTCTATATTTATTATGTACATCCCCCATTTAATTTATTTTTCAGCCAAGCAAAAATCATCATATGTTTTCTTTTAATCAAATCATTAATAATGCAGTCATTATCAAAAATAATCTGTAAGATTCTTCTTTTTTAGTGAACCCAAACATAGATTTACTTATATTCTTAACAAACTTCTTAAGAGAATAGATGTTGCAGTAATATGGTAGTTCTGAAGATATGCTTTGAGATACTGTAACCTTATTTAGCCTAAATAAAATTATTTAAAGTAAAAGTTAGTAATTTTAGTGTTTAATAGCTATTGAAATTTAGTACATATAGTAATTTTAAAAAATGAACAATTTTTCTTTAAATATGATTGAAATAATATCTAATTTTTAATGCAACTATTATGACTATTTTGTAGAATTCTAATATATACCTATTCAACAACTGGCACTTATAGGTTCTCGTGTAATGCAAGCTTCTATTATATTTTCACTCCTAATTATTATGTAATCTGTTAAAAGCTACTGTTTTAACTGTGGATACATCCATGTTTCTTTATATCACTTTTTTGTGTAAACAAATAGACAATCTCTTTGTTAGTCATAAATTTAATAATAACAAACCATTTGAATTTGTGCTATCTATACCATTATTTCCAATAACTTTTGGTCATGATTTACTAGTTGTAACAACATATGCATTAAAGTTCTCAAAAATAAAAATTTGATCTTTTAATGATATTATTGCTTGGAATAATGCTAACATTTTTCATTCTTAATTCTTTCAAACAAAGAGTAGATCATAGTCGCTAATAAAATGAGCACTGGTATTATTGAGTAAGGCAAGTTTTAACAGCATTAGTTTTTTGTTGATATAATGAGAAATTTTAAAAATAGCAGATATTAAATTATACTTAACAGCAAATCCACCACCATGCATTCTCATTTTACTGACTGATCTGTCTCACTGAAAACACTTGTATCCATTTTCCTTCTCCATTAAACCTCCTTTCTCTAGAAATTGAGTTTCACTAAGAACAGCTATATCAATCTTCAATCTTCACAGCTTTTAGCCATTAGTGCAGTCTTCCATTGTGACTTTGAAGATTTTGTATCAAGTAAAATTCATATATTCAATGTACCTATATTTATTGAAAAATAGTCTTAAAATACTTAATTTTAGTACAATCATTGCCTCCTGCTATATCACTAATACTAATAATAATTATTATTTATCACTGGAATGAGTAATCTACCATATTGAGAGAGACAATTTAAGACCACATTTTCTAGGCCTTTTACACTTTCATGGTAAGCAGGAGTAATTTTAAAAAGAGGTTTTGAATAATATAGAATCCTGTCTGAAATCCAGTTTCAAACTGTTTCATTGATGATTACACTACCTCAAACAAAGATCTCAATTAAGAACTGCCAATCTACTAAACTTACTTCTATAATTTTTATAGATTGAGTTAAAAATATAAAAAAAGACATTGGAGTCAAAGTGCTGAGTATATAGTGAAAGGAATGAAATATTCTTGTATTAAACATTTAATTTCCATTAACAGTTAGTTTTAAAAAGATAAAGCATAAGAGAGTCATGACAACTCAGTCCTGCACTAACTTAAGAGACCGAAGAAGAAAAATAGATGCAGAAAAGTCTGCACTGAAAATAGTTTCTAGCCTTTGATATATCAATATTTTATCTTCAGAATAGCAGGAGACACTCTTCCTCAGGCCCTGTTTATTTATCATTCACAATTACCTTCATATCTGAAGATGGAGACTGCCAGAAGACTGAGCAGATATAATGTATAACAAAGCAATGTAAGAAACAAAGTTAGGAAATAAGCTTAAACCTGGAATAATATTTTATAAATTTCATCACAGCAAAGGTGTCAAATAAATAAGAACTATAATTTTACAAAAAAATTATACTGTGTTTTCTTCTATTTTTTCCTCCATATTTAATGTGTATGAGACTATATTCTTGGCAGTAGCAAGAGTATTGATATAGGCAACTACAGAAGTTTTAGCTAGATATTTAGAAATTTCGAAGGCTTGGCATTTCCCACACATTTCATTGTTACTTTTAACAAAAGTTATTTTATTTTTACTTTTAACAAAATATATAAGTATAGTTTCATTTGTTTCATGACCATTTACTACTACTATTATAGTAGTGGGGACTGATAGAACAAAATCAATAATAACCTCAGTGGCGTGCTTTCAATAAGATCACATAACCAAAACAAGCATTATATGAAAAAGACGCAAATCTGATTTAGTTTTCTTATTTGTTAGTTATTATGCATCTGTAAATACTATAAAAGCATAAATAAATAAATAGATGACACACATAAGTATAATTTGAAAGATTTTCAAGATTTTCAATTCTGTTAACTTTTTATTCAAAATGACAAGGCAAAAAAAAAAGTTAATATGAAATAGTTCTACTCTATTCCTGATCCCTTTCTATACTTGTTGCATAATGATGGATTTATGTTTAAGTAAATATCTACCAATAATCAAATGGTTTATTGCTCAGGAATTCATGACACTAGAGCAACAAAAGATCCAGAGATGGGCTGCAATCCATAAAACTTGTCCTCCAAACTCTGATGTTATAGTGTGAAGATCATATGAGATTAAGTAATATATCTTTCAAATGAATATTTAGGTTGTTACTGCATTTTAACTGTGATGAGTAATTTTGAAGTCATTATTGACAACATATAATAGATAATGAAGATTTTGTTTGATGCAAAATTCTTAGGCTAATTTTGTTCTTATTCTGCTCCTATCATGAGGCACTCTATAATGAAATTGGTGAGAAATGTAGAAGTTAACCATCATATAGATGGATGGATTTAAGCATTTCAATAGTAAACAGACCATTACAGAGTTCAAAAATTAAATAGAAGATAGAATTTTTTAAGAAATGCTATTTTAAAGGACATCAGGAGTTTAAATTGACTTAGTGGTAACAATTCCAATTGATTAATAATATGATTTTAGGAATCACAAAAAAAAAACAATGGATAAAATGGGATAAGCCATGAATCTAGCACTTTTTAGAGTGGGGTGATAAACCTCATTTTACTTTCACTGCTTATGTTAATCATATAACTTTTAAGAGCAGTAATTTACTGTATTTTTCTACTTAAGAACTATTTACTTTAATCTATTCAAATATATATATATTGTAACCTTATATGTTAGTATAAAATATAAAAATCGATATAACTGGTATAAAAATTTCTCTGTCTTCTTTTTGGTGATTTGATTAGCTTGGTTTGCATTTTGAACAGATTATTTTCTTGCATTCAAGATAATTTATTAGAGAAAATGAGTAATATTTTGCCTTACTTATTGTCTGTGTTATTTTAATGTATTTAAATTGCTTCTTTCCATCCACTGATTTGTATCAAAATATGTTTAACTTTTTAGAAATTGACAACACATATTAAATTTAGTAAAATGTGATTGAAAATAATAATAATTCTTATTTATTTAAAATAGTCTTAGAAATTATTTTCATTGAATTAAAAAACCATTTGTTTAACTAATTTTAATTATTAAAAAAAATATAGTAATCACGTATGTGTTTCAGTGTAAAAAAAAAAAGCGTGGTTATGATAGCATTCTTGTCTGACAGGACAGAAAAAGAAAATGGTGTAAGAATAAAATGTATACAAAATATGATAAGCTTATTTTTTAAAAAATAAATAATAAGTAAATGGATTTACCAAAATGTTTTCTACAAATGTAAACATAAAATGGTGGTATTTAATAATAGAATGAAGTGCTAAATTTAAAAATCTGTTCAAGTCAGCTAGCCAAGTGGATCAAATCACTAATAATTTTCCAATATTTACATTTAAAAATATGTCGGAGCTTTCAAATTTAAAAGCAGAATTAATTGCAGAATCTCGGTATGTTTGGAATATTTTATTATTCTACAATTTGGCAACACTAAATAGATGTTTTAATTACAGAAGTTTTTTAAATATGAAAACTTTTTTTTTTAAAAAAGAAGAGGTTTAATATCAAAGTTAAATGTTAAAGTTATTAACATGGTTTAATATTTCCGTTTATAATTTAAAATAATATAGCATTGATTAATTTATTTAACTATATACTGCCAGTAATGTATTTGCTATTTAATTTGTTTACCATATGAATAATGGAAACAGTTTTCAAATAATTAACTAAAACTACTTTCTAATTTTATCATTAATTTGGAATTATTAAATTATTTGCTCTAATTAGTATCCCTAAATTTAAACATGGATAAGTAAATATTAGCCTGGATGTTATAAACTTGGAACATTTTTATATAGAAATGTAGAATTTAATAACTTATGAAGAACATTTTCATTTAAACTCTGCATGTCATGTTTTTGAAATTGTTTTATATTTATGGAGCCACATAAAATCTTTAATTTAAAAGTGCTTATAATATCTAAGACAAATATATAGAATTACATTTATGAAATTCAACTATAATTATAATTATCACTTTGTGTATTTATTGTTCAAGACATTTTTACATGTATTTCACGGATCATATTTATTATTATAAAATGCTGTACAATTTAATTTGTGACATGCACACCTGCTAGAATTCATGTATTTAAGTAAGAATGAATTAATTTAATTGTATTGTTAGATGAACTTGTATGTGAAGTTCATGAGTTATATTTTATTAGGTTTAAATTAAATTAATAGGATTGAATAAAATACTTATTTAAGGGAATAGCGGTCATGAAAAAGCTTGAAAATTACTAATGAATTTATGATATATGTCAACCTCTCATGAAGTGTCTTATGAGTCTTTCCAGAGTTTTATTCCTATACTAATGTTACTTATATTACATTGTTGCTATGTTTTTATTTTAAGCAAGATAATTTAATATATTAGTTGTCCTGATTAGTGAAACACTTTTTATTATGCATGAACCCACATCTGTTAAAATGCTAGTGTTTTCTGAATGGTCAGAATAACTGAGGAGGATGATTTTTGTACTTTAAATATGAAGTAAATAGTAATATTGCTTTATAATGTTAAAAGGCATTAATCTGTGCTGGTGGTTAATCCACAGATTAATTAATTGCCACTTTCTGTATTTTTAGACTCATTCCTGTGCTGGTGGTTAATCTGCAGAATTGTGTAATTATATTTATTGCTTTATGATGATGTATAAATCCACAAGGCACTCAGTGTTATATAATTCCTATGTGTAGATGAATGCATCCACAGAAATATGATTTTACTTCATAAATATAAGTTTGGGCAAAGTATTTTGGTTATTCTGCTAAAATCATCTTCTTCCATTTATAAGCATAATTGATAAGTTAAGTCATAAAGTGACATTCTATCTAAGTTACCTCATAATAATTAACTGTTTGTTAATTAATATTTTATCTGAATGTAAGTTTAAATTTTCATTTTATTTAGCGTTAGCATTGTAGCTAAATCCTACAAATAGAATATTATTTATTACATTATTATAGGTCTACAGTATAGGTTTATTGGTTCTGGAACTGACACATTGGATATTTCATGAGTTGATGTTGAATTTTTGTATAATTTCCTCAAGACATCAATTATATCAAATTGTAATATAATGTATGATTAGGCTTTATAAAACTGTGCCTATGATATGTTATTGAAGGAAGCCAATGGAATTATAATTTATTTATTTATTTTATTTGTTTATTTATGCATTTAGTTATTACATTAAACATCAATTACTTATTAGTCATAAAATTTGTAAATAAATATTGATTTATAATTAAACTTACTGTGCCGTTACTATTTGTCATTCATAAAATCAGAAATCATATATCTTGAATACAGCATACATTGAAGTACATACTATTGTCAGCATGATATAAGAGTTTAGTAATATTTTGAGAAAAACATTTGAATGCTTTTTGTCCTTGGTAGTTTATGATGTGTAAGGTACAATAAAATCCCATTTACCTTTTCCATCATTTTAGCTTTGCGTAGTTGATTTGAGTACATGGTACAAAATTGATTGATTTTATAAACTTATAACAGATTTATCAGATAATGACATGGTTAAATGTATTTACTTAATGTTTTAATTGGCATTCATCAGTATAACAAGAGTCTCATTGATATTTATTAAATTATAGAAAAGAACCCAAGTATTCCATGTTTATTTATTATTGCAAAGCTCTTTCCTAGACTGGCATTTGTATTAAAAATCATATATGTAATTTTAAAATTCATAATCTTTAGTAGTTACACAAATTATACCATCTTGTCCATGGTTGGCCATAAAGTCTCATGCGATGAAAAATCACAAATTAAGGTTTGAAGAATAATAAAATTGCATTCTTATAATTTATCTAATGTATTTTCACATACTACTATAATAGGTCTTCGCGGTACACTCTGGCTATGACCAGATTAGATCATAACAATTTTATGTTATATCATTAGTTTTGTTTGTGGTAATTTGCTCCAGATTTCAGTTATAGTCTTTGGTGCATAATATAGATGGTATGATATGCTTTTGGTTATAGTTCTTGGCACTACAATGATGGGAGCATTCAGTTAGATCGATGGGTACAGTTCTTGGCTGCCCAATGATTAAAGCTGTTGGTTATAAAGAATTCTATTACAGTTCTTGGCGCCAATGTGGTAGGCATTAGTATGTCCCTTCAGTCTATTAGGTTATAGTAAGATGGTTCTAATTATAGTAGTTCTCTGACATCAAGGTATTAAGCTTGGTTAATGTTGATGGTTACAATATATATATATATATATGGAGAAATATAAATTGAGTAAATTACTAATTCTAAAAGCGTTTGTAAGTATATGGCATATTAATTATTGTGACTGTAGTTGCAACATAGTATTAAAAAATGTGATAGCTTTTAATAATCTGTACTAAACTATTCTTCTGAGTAATACAGAATACAGATTATTTTGGAATTTTTACCCTCTACTAAAAAAATACTAACGGTTTTATTGCTCATGAGTTCATAAGAAATTTGAGTACTAGAATTTCAAGCACCAGAATCAATCCTGAGACATCCCAATCTCAAATCATATGCCCTACTAATTTCACCAAACTTCACAATGCCCTCTACTAAACAATAATTAAATACTAGTTTTTGACAAATATTCAGTAGCAAGCTATATTGATATTGGATCAGCTACCTGAAAATATCTTGAGTTTACTTAACATCTTGTATACCAAGCTCCACTTCAAATTTAAACCTCAAGCCATTGGCTTACATCAGTAATAGAAAAAAGTGGAAGATGAAGCATTAATTGCAAATAAATTCTTTCTCTTCTTAAAGTAACTTTTCATTTAGGTGAGCCTGACAATCAAAATTCATTTTACAAATAAGCACATCTGCATAATATTTTCAAAGTGTTTTTAATAATTTCTTTGTTAATTATGCAGAAATATTTGTATGAATAAAATCAAATTTGTAACTTAAAAACATTAAAAAATTCTTCTTGGAAAAATGCGATTAATTATTCAAATTTTTCATTTATTATTTAAATTTTTATCATTATTACAGATTTTTGCCAAACTCATTTCCTCTTTTACATCTATATAATTGATCTAAGAAATATTTAATAATGACAGATTGAAATTGTAATTACAATTTGAACAGTTGGGATAACGAATTTAATAAGCAGTAATTAATTAAAACGAAAACAAAAAACAAATCGACACGTTTTTATCCTTCAAACGAGTGAATCCATTAAATAAATTCATTATCGCTGGTATTCTTTTTTTCCTCCCTCTCCCATTATTTTAATTTAACAAATTTATATAAATAATCAAATAAACAAACAAATATTATAATACTTTGCTCAAAATAATAAATAAAATATTTTAGGTTTACAGATGGTTATAGTTTATATTTATACAAGTTATCTACTCAAAGACATGCTGAAATAATATGAAAATAGAATTCTATATTCAATCAATAACATTTGATCATCTTCGACAAAAAAATGCCACTACATCGACCCCTTATACTTTCATGAATCTTTCAAAACAATTATAAAATGGCAACTGATAAATGCTCATTTACTGATTAATACCAGGAGGGCTACATAAGTTCACAATGATTCAAATACCTGAAAGATGAATTTCTTTAAATAAAAGTAAGTTTTATTTGGCCCAGATTAGAATTTCTGGCATATATATATAATCTTAATTATCTTAAGACTTAAAATTTAAGCATTTTAGACAACATAATGCTAAAACATTTCTATATATTTTAAGTGTTATTATTGTCTAAGATATAAATTGATCTTCTATAACAAAAAATATAATGCTCTAAAATAAGCAAAAAAGCAAGTCATATATAACGTGACATTACTTTTATAAGCTTGTATTTACAAAAACGTAATAGAGAGAGCCTACCAATAGCTCAAACAAGCTCTTAATTGATAAGTGCAGTATGAGAAAATATTTAAAATCTCTATCCAGAACCTTCCCATCTCCAGACCAACTGGTTTTTAGTTTATGGTTCACATCAGTGGAGAGCTAAAATATTCAGACACTAGATCTAAAATATCAACTCAAAACCCAGCACTTATTTCATATGTAATATTTAAGTAGAAACTCTGAAATTTTCGGACATGAAAATGTCTTTAAATTCAGCTATCTAACTTAAATAGTTTAAGGCTTTGGCTCTGCTAGGCTATTAAAATATGATAGATCTGAATTTAGTTCAGTCCCATACAGCTATTTAAGTTAGATAGCTGGATTTAAAGACATTTTCATGTCCGAAAATTTCAGAGTTTCTACTTAAATATTATGTATAAAATAAGTGCTGTGTTTTGAGTTGATATTTTAGATCTAGTGTTCGAATATTCTAGCTCTCCACCGACGTGAGCCATAATCTTGAAACCAGTTGGTCTGGAGATGGGAAGGTTCTGGATAGAAATTTTAAATATTTTCTCATACCATGCTTATCAATTAAGAGCTTGCTTGAGATAATGCTCTAAAGTTTTTTGATATCTTCTAAAACAATAAAATTATAAAAGATCATAAATATCTTTTACAAAACTTATTTTTAGAAGTTAACATATAGGTTTTAATATAATTTTAATTATATATATGTTGATGCAAGAGTTTTAACAGTAAAAGATGTAAACTTATGTTTTTGAGGAAGGATTTGTTTATTTTAACTATATTAAGAGATCTAAAATTGTAGGATTTTCATCAAACATTAAATATTAGATGAAAAAGTCAGCAGAATTGATCATTAAGTTTTTCTTTTTTCTTCTAATATACAACTCTTTTTGGTAAATACAAGAAAATGAAGATGAAATTTCTCATCTTATTAAGAGCTAAGTAATAACATTATAGGAATCAGCAAAGTTTTCCTAACTCATAGATGAATTTTACACAATCCAGTGCAACTTTTTATTATCTTTAGATTGAAATCAGTTATTAATAAGTCATCTAAAACTGTTTTAAACAAAACCACTGATGTTAGGCATGAAAAAATTTAGAATAAATAATTGACCAAATAATTTTTTTAAAAAATAGGAAATGCAAAAAAGAAAAAAAATTGAAAATGTATTTTTATTGCAATCTAATCTAAATGAGTGAAGCTATGATATTTAGTCAACAGCATCACTTTTAGAAAATAAGCAGAAAAATTAAAACAACGTATAGATTGTTTCAAAAATAAGAAATAAACATTCATAAAAAAATAAATTGGAAATGAGATTGAATAGTCAGAAATTGTGAAAAAAAAAAAAATTTAGATAAAATTATAGAAAATTCATTAGAGAAATATATTTTAAAAAAATAGTTTTTGGAACAATAAATAGCATCATTATACATTATAAAAATTGCTGACTCATTTTCAACACAAGACATTAAATTATGATCAGGGAAGTGAATCTTATTTATGGTTGTTGTATCCTTATACTATACTAATAAAATATATATGTGATTTTTGGATTTCTGAAAATGCAGATGACAATACAGATACAAATTCCAAAGTAATAATTAAATCAATATTGTATTAACATTATTAAATATGACAAGGATAATCATTAAATATTTTAATGAAATCAAAAATTATAGTTATCACAAATTTAAGTAAGATTTATATTACAAAAATAAAATACAATATAATTAAACTATAAAGACAGAAAGTTCTCATTTTTATAATTCCAACTTTCATTCCCATGTGTCTCAGTACGAAATATATTTAATAATATTAAATAAATAAATTTTACCGCAGGATTATAATAAATCTGAATTTGGAAGATGTATATTTCATAGTCATATAAAAATAATTATAAATTTAAGCATAAAACATTTTATCAAAGTTTTAAACACATCAGATATACAAACTAGGCATATCAACAATATCAACATTTACAAAAATTCATCAAGATAAATATCAAGAAAGACAAAAGGAATAATGATGGAATGGATTCAAGACTACAAAAGTACAATAAGAAATTAGTACATTGTCTCTAATTTTAAGAAATATACAAAGAATAAACCATCACACAAGATTGTGTAAAATATAACATCATTTTCCAACTGTCACCTAAGAGAGATTATAACTCACAAGCATAATAAGAGTAATATATAAAAATAAAATTAATCTTTCTATTGCATATGACAATAACCATCATCTGATGTGAAAAATTGATAAAATAGAATAATTATAGCAAAATATCACTAGGCATATAAATTATGGCTTTACAATTTAATAGGAAAAATATGCATTAATTCCTCCATTTGTTTATACAAACTCTAAATATTTCCACATAGAATGGATATGTTGCCTTATGATTATATTTCAATACAATAATATTCTGATAACTCTCATAGTAAATATATCACAAATCATATGTAAATAATAAATATGCCATATCATGAATATAATACACATATGAATAAAACTTATATCTAAATATTGATAAAACTTTTTACCATTTAATAGTTGATTTCAATACCATTTTTAGTAGCACAATAATTCTAATAATGAGTCCTTTAACATATATTAAGGTATCTGTATGATATGAATATTAAATATTAACAAATAAATAATGAAGATTAATTAAGCATTGACATGATTTTAAAAAAAAACCAGTCAAAATAATAAAGAAGTATTTATTAAAATAATATGACAATAAGACAATATGATTTCTTTTTTAGCAATTCATAATATAAAACAATGAAAAGAATAATAAGCATTATATTTATTTTAAATGTATGTAGATAATAATATCATTTTTATTGAAATGCAATTTATAGCTTCATGCAACAAAAGATTAATAAAGAGAATACTATATTTTGTATTAAAGCAAAGTAAAGTTGTATTCAGCAATAAATACATTTTATCAGAAGCACAGCAATCCTTTTAAAGAAATACACATTATAAAATGATGATCAGATTGTAGAAATTACAGAAAATGAACTATTTCATATTTCAGTGGCAATAAAATATTCAAAGTAATAAAGTACATTTAAGTATGGATATTTTTTTCTATTCTTACACTAAGACAGAATATTTCTTAATATGTAATAGTTTGTCACATATATTTCATTCAAAATCAAATGTATAAAAATTAAATTACTCCAATTATAAAATATTTAACAATAAGACATAGTTCATAATAAATATATTCCTTTTTTGCAATTTTATTAGCAATGAAATAAACATTTCATCCATTTCAAAATAGTACAATAATAATTTTTTAAGTGTCATTTTGAAATGTGGAGAAATAATAACTATATAATAGTTTTCTTTCAGATCAAAGCAAAGACATTCATAATTTCATAATTATTATTCTACAGCTGTTTTTACCATTTACAGCATCCTGCAATTTTAGCAAAATGTTCTAATTTGACTAGGATATCAAATTAATCTAAAAGAGAACATTTTGTAAATAATAATAATAAAAACTCAGCATTTGCAAAAAATATATAGCATCTATAATTAATTGTAGAATAAAGCATAACAAACTTATTTAAAGACATATAAAATTCTGTACCCAACATTTTAAAATTTTTACTTCACATTAACTTTAGCATGATTAAACTAGTAAATGAATATTAATAAATTTTTAGCAAAACAATTATATTTTTCATAGAAAATTTCCTATTGTTATGTAGCATTGCAATGGCATATTGCTTTCTTCCATGTTTATGCAATGCTGATGATTAAGTTGAGAGACCATAAAATAATGGAGAATCCAAAGCTAAAGGCCTGAGCAGATAATTATTTTAGCACTGCATACTTTAATTTAACTAAATAATAAGTGATTAGAAAAAATTGTACATAATAAACAATGAATAAAAAATGATGGAGTGTGTTAAGATACATGTGATCAGATCTTTTATAGGGTAAGTCAGTTGATAGATAATTAATCAGTGATTGATAATTAAAGTGTCAATTCATAATTAATTTATGTGACTTGATTTAGTTGGCAAGTCAAATATCTAAAATTAACTTTTTTTAATTGCACTGTCTAGAAATTTTAGACAAAACCATAAATTAAGATTACATCATATTTCACAAATAATTATTATTTAGAAATAAATTATTATAGCAATAAATAATGTTATTTTTAAAAAAAAAACATATTTTTATAAACAAAACTTTACAATAAAATTATTTAATATAATTTCATTTTTTATTTTCTTTTTAAAATTTTAACTTGAAATAGAAATAGATTACACACATACACCCACACTAATAATATTTTAAATGGTAATCTAAAAATAATTAATTTAAAATTATTGGTTAATTATAAATATTTATAGAAGATTAGACTATTATTAAACCAGCAATTAAAGCTATATATTTAATATAAATTGTAATAACTTAATTATTAATAAAAATCTATAAGCATTGTTAAAACTTATCTAAATGTTTATTGTATGACAACTGATGACATTAAGAGTATACTTAAATATTTCAACTATAATATGTTAATAAGTTATACATAAAAATACTGCTTTATAATTTTATAATACCTACAATTATAACATAAACTTGACTGCTCATTTAAAATATTTAAATTCATTGATTTAAATTTGTCATAAATAATGATATTTTATAATAGTAGTTATAATCAATAAAATAGCTCATAAAAATAATTCACTATCTTTAACAGAGTAATAAAATTTATTTAATAGAAAATAAACTATGTAATTTCTTTTTTAAAAATATTAGCAAAAATTCTTAACATAAAGTTCTATAGAAAGAACTTAAGTTTAAAATATATATATATATATATAATTACAAAGATATCAAGTCATATATCACATGACCTAATTTAACAAGCTTGTATTACAAATGTTATATATAGAGCTTTTAAATAAGCTCTTAACAAGCTTTGCAGAATATTGCCAGACTGGTTTCTGCTACTGGCTTTCTCCAGGAGGTACTAGGATGTTCAAACATTAGATTAAAAATACCAGGGCAAGTTCAGCACTTTATCTAATGGATAACTATTAGGTAGAAAATCTTAAATTTTCAGACATCCATATGTCTTCAAATCCAGCTATCTAACTTAAATAGCCATATGGGACTGAACCAAGTTCAGATACATCATATATTAATAACTTTAGCAATATAAAATCACCAAAATCTTAATAGCAAAAAATAAATTTACAAAGAAATCAAGTCATATGTCACATGACCTAATATAACAAACTTGTAACAGAAACTGGTCTGGGGTTGGGGATATTCTGCAAAGATTGATAAGAACTTATTTGTGAGCTCTGTATATAGCATTTGTAATACAAGCTTGATAAATTAGGTCATGTGACATATGACTTGATTTCTTTGTAATTTTATTTTTTGCTATTAAGGCTTTGGCAATTTTATATTACTAAAGTTATTAATATATGATGTATCTGAACTTGGATCTGTTCCATATGGCTATTTAAGTTAGAGAGCTGGATTGCAAGACATATGAATGTCTGAAAATTTCAGATTTTCTACTTAATAGTTATCCATTAGATAAAGTGCTAGGCTTGTCTTGGTATTTTTAATCTAATGCTTGAATATCCTAGCATCTCACTGAGAAAGCCAGTAGCAGAAATTGGTCTGGAGTTGTGGCTATTCTGAAAAGCTTTTAAAGAGCTTATTTGTGAGCTCTATATATAACATATATAATGATGAATGATAAAATAGAAAAATATCAAAAACGTATGACAACAGCAAAAGGAGGATGTGATTCAAAATTTCTTTAAGGTGCTAACTAGCATCTGGAGGTATGAAATGAAGCATATTATGAATGAGATGTAAAAAATGTCCTTATTTTACTTCTTATAAAATAATGAAGAAAGTCATTGACAAGAGATTAAAGCACAATGTTAATGTTTTTAGCTAAATATAAATTAAACAAATAGAGTAGTTGAATGCTGTGTCAAACTCTGTGATTATCTTGAAAATATGTAAAAAATGTGTTACAATATTTCTCTAATGGCAATCAGTTTGGGATAGAGTAGTCATATGTGAGTACTTACTACTATAACATTTTATCTATATATTATTTATTGTTTGTAAGTACAGAGAGATTAGTCATCCTTCTAATGGGAAGTACCACAAATAAGATTTCCTGGAAATATCTAAATGCCAATTGAGCATTCCTGATATTTTATTTTTGTCATGGCTATATCTGCAGCAGAATAACCAGTGTATAGCATTAATCCACATAGTTTCTAATTGTCAAAATAAATATACATGTGAGGATTATAATGTGGATTCTTAATTCAAATAAATGGTATGTTACTTGCATAATATATGATGGCATAGTTGTGGATGCCATTGAACAGTTCTCTGGAGATGATATAGTAGTAGCAATAACAACAATAGCTGAAACAATAATCAAATATATAAAACAATACAATGAAATATTTAAAGATATATGGAAACTGAAAATGATGAGAAAATGCAAATGGCTGCTATTATTTCATTAAATCATTATTTAGGAGAAGCTATCATAATGTTTGAACTCAGCCAAAACTGGAATTGTTCTGCATTAAAAGTTTTCTTTTTTATGAATACTTTAAAAAGTGAGCTTTTTTTCAATCTATAATCATAAAGCTTTAACTAATATTTTTATTCTAATTGTTATCTGTAATTGTTTGTATTATAATGATAGTTGCAAAATGCATGTAGGCTTACAAACTTACTAACAACTATTTGTTGAAGATATTTATTTTTAATTTTATTTATTTTATCCATATGTTTACATTGGAAATAAATAAAGGTGATCAGAAATTAATAGGAAAATTGAATCTTGCACTTCTGAAGTAAATAAACTAAATTGCTTGCAATAGTTTATATAGTTTTTACATTTATTAGTTTTTATGTTGACCTAAAGTTTTCAATATAAATAAATCGTTTATTTTGTTATAAATATAATTGTCAGTGTTGTTTGTCTTATCCCAAACATGTGCAAGAGAAATTCAATATAGTCTGGAAAAAACATGTTCTGGGTTAGACATGGAAGTGTTTATCAGAAAAGGGAGGTAATGTTATCACAATGGTATTATGTCCAATGGCATTTTTTTCCAGGTGGAGAGTAATACCTAGCGTTACAGGCTAGCTTAGCTTAAGGCCCATATAATAAAATTATTAACTGAAAAATAGAAATTGTAGTGATAAAATGTCTTTGGATAAGAATGAACATATTTGACCTTTTGGGATTTGGGTTACTTGATAGTAATCAGAAATATCACCAGTAGCTGATGTGATTATTATCAACAGTTTTAATTTAGCTGTATTTATATATTGGGCTATTTCCATCATCTTATATAAGTATTGAAAGTCTTTAGAAAAATATAATTTTATTTAAATAGTCAAAATACATTCAGTTGTTAATAATAGCACACACGTTAGTATATTTATCATTTCAATGGTTGCATAATACAACTATTGCCTTCTGTATCATAATTATAAAAACTGCATTGGCCTCTCAACTTTGGCAGATTTGTCTATGGAAAGTAAACAATACTTTTACCACTCAGTCTTAGTACAATATATATGTAGTAGTTTTGTGCAGTCGGATGTTTGCAATCTGGTAGAGTTATAATGTATGCATTAATAAAGGCCAAAATAACTTGAAAAGTATCTTTGCAGCACAATGATTATTGCCTTTGAACAAAGTGTTAAACGTAAATAAAATCCATCTTCTAATTGCATGAGGGGTTATAATAGAAAAAATATAAATTTCAACATGGGTGTTGAGATTAAGATATTTAGTACTTATAATTCACTTGACGTGTGAAAGTTGTTCAAAAATTTATTCGCTGTGATAGAGGAATATTGTGGCATTAAAATAATAAAAACCAAAAAAACTTGATGGTTTTCTAGAATAAATTAGCAATAATTATATATATATACATTGCCATAACTATAAATGTCATTTAGTTATTGTTTATGCTATAAAATAAATTTTGATGGTATTAATTTTTTTTTAATTTAGTGTGTATGTAACCACAATATAACATATAAAACTTTGGAGTTCAAATATTCTTATATTATATTGAATAACAAATGGACTTTTATTATTTCATAATGCAGATAACTAATTTTAGCATTGTAATTTTAAAAAATGACAATGTGAGAAAAAACAAATTGATTTATGGGCGATAAGATTGGTGTGGTCAGATGTATTTGAGGATTAGAACAAAATTAAAAAGACTTGGAGAAATTGTTCTGAAAAGCTTTTTTTTTTTTTCAAAACATAACTGGTAATAATTAGAATGAGAGTTAATTTATGCATAGAGATTCATAGGTTTCTTGCTACTTTAGTTTAGTAAACTTTGTAAGGACATATATATGCCTACAGTATACATATATTTCTATAAATAACGTTGCACACTTCCCAAGAAAAGTTTAAACTTGATTTCACAATTTAACTAATAACTCACGGAACAGTGTTTTAAACCTGGAAGGTCCTAATCATTTATCAGCTAAACTACTGTTATTAGGAGAAAACAAGACATTAGTACTGGATGGTTAATATATATCCAAATATTGATATAAAGATTTACCTGAGAATGTGTGCTTACAATATATATAATATTAATATATAAGTGATCTTGTTAGAAAAATACATTGAATAAAACTAATAAAGTATTATGAAAATAAATAATTTTGGTAAAATAAATTGGGAAAAAGTCGAATGTTAAAATTTGAATTTTTAAAATAAATAGAATAAAAAACAACAAAGTTCATAAAGAATACAATTCAAAAATCATCAATCTTTTGAATAGCAATAACAGCATTTTATGTGATCATTTCAGCTCGAATTAATAATTTAAGATTTATATTAATAATTAACTAGATATTACATCTAAATTGATATTTTATTAGATTTGGTATTTGTTTTACGAAAACAATTTAATTAAGTGATTATTAAATTGCTTATAAATTTATTACAGAACAAAGTTGAAGTGCGTGATTTTAATGTAATTAAAACAAAAATAATGATAAAATTTGTCTTTAGAAGAAATTTTGATAACCCATAAAAAGCTTTTCGAAAAATGAATGATACATTTTTTGCCGGAAGTCAGGCGGAGTTATCCGGGCAAGTGCATCATAATCAAGCAATAACTTGGTAACTCATCATCGGTGGCAGTTTGCTATTACTCACATATCAAAGTTTATTCTATCATCTTTATTTTTAAACAAAAATATTTTATTGTTTAAACATATCAATATATAAAGCTATATTTGTAAAGAAAATATCTTTTTTTTTATCTTGCCTTATAAATATTTGTGTTTTATTTGGAATTGAATCTGATCTTTCATTCAGTAAATGACTATCTTAAGGCTAGAATTTTAATATATAATCTACACCATAAACATTAGTAGTCTCTTTAATTATCAAAACCCTTATAAAAATACAAATATTAATGATAAATATTGTGATATTTTATATAATTTTGTATAATAAAAATTAGATCACACTGTCATTGAAATAAATGATGTGATAAATTTGGATTTTACAAGTATGCAAATGGTTCAGTGCAGTGTTCATTTATGTATGACACCTCTCCACAATGTCAGAGATCACATCATATTATAAAACAGTATTTTTTTGCAGTCAACATCTCAAAACTCTAATAAAATTATATTAATTGTAGATTTTTATTTTTCAACTAAGAATAGCTAGGCATGTATCAGGAACTTAGATAAAGAAAAACCAGAGCCATCATCTGATACTAGAGTTTCTGAGTATCTTGTGTTGCAAATATTGAGATCAATTGTTTGATCATTTCATCTGTCCAGTATTCTTAACAATTCTGTACTCAATCCAGTGTGAGTAGGTATCAACTAAAACTAGAAAGATATGTTTCAGAAAAGGATCAGTGTGATCAATGTAGATGCATTCCCAGGCCCTTGTAGCTGGTGGCCACTGGCTATATTCCTTTCTGTTTAGTCTACTGTTCATTTGGCAGTCAGTATGAATATCAAATTAGGTTATGGATTGGGTACTAAAGTTTATTTCTTATTTGAAAGAAATATCAATATTTATTTGTACAGATGTCTAATCAGGTTTTAGTTTGGGCAGTTAGATTTATTGATTTGCTATGTCTTGACTGTTTGGTATATGCATTATCTGGTTCTTTAGGCACATTTGTTTTTTTTCTCTCTCTTTTATTCCTGTTTTGTGCTTTTAAAATATTTTTGGATGGCAGGATAGTTTTACTAATATATGTTCATCCACATTCATTTGCAATTTCATAGATTAAGTTTTGTTTTTCAGCATTTCAAGTTTCAGATTTATAAACAGGAATTTCCTTGTAGTTTATCATTCATGTCTTTAAAAACCTATTCTGATATTGTGGTAATTGTAGGTTTTTTATCAAGCAAATATTAAATTCCCAAATCCTTATTCTGAAGTTAGTTCTTAATTAGTTAAAAAATGTTTTGAATAAATAAAAAATTAATAATTTAAAGTATGTTTAACATTATTTCTGGATTGTGTATCTCATAAATTAATGAGTTGATTTGTTTGTTTTTTTCTGATAATATATTTAACTGACGTATATATTATTATAGTTTTGTATCCATTCTGATTTTAAAGATTTTATATGTCAAATAATCTCAACGATATAAATTCTTTTACTAATTATATTTTACAATTTTGTAAATAATATTATTAATGTTTTTATAACGG
Source organism: Epiperipatus broadwayi (assembly GCA_028023455.1). Classification (NCBI taxonomy): domain Eukaryota; kingdom Metazoa; phylum Onychophora; class Udeonychophora; order Euonychophora; family Peripatidae; genus Epiperipatus; species Epiperipatus broadwayi. Next base: position 16,875,658 of record JAQFVV010000003.1, on the reverse strand, counting down.
TAATAATAATCTTTGTCATTCTTAAAACTGCTTCTAAAATTCTTTAAAATTCTATAAATTGATTGCTGAAAGGTTTATCAAGCCACTGGGATTTAAATTACTTTAAGATAACAGAAGACTTCAAGTTGAAAGACAGGAGTGATTGAAATTTTAAACATGGTATCTATATTACATATATTACGTCTTAAATAACCAAATTTATATAAAACATTTTATTTTAAAACACATAAAATATTTTTAGTGCAGTAACAATAACTATAAAACATATGTTCTTTATTGAAGTTAGAATATCTTAAAAGTTCGAAGATGTTGAAGAAACAATCCATAAGCTACCCCAGTTTGGGATAGTCATATTTAAGTTTATTTTTTTAGTTGGGAACTTTGAAATAAACTACTCTTAATATAGACTAAGTACTCAGACTCTAAATGATTACTTCTTTTACTTTTTTCTACTCTAGGACTGATAACATCAGTGTGTTTTCAGAGTTCTTGACCTCTTATTAATTATGAAAGTGCAGGAGATCTTGAAAATGTGTTCTAAAAATGGCATGTTTTACATACTCTGGTTAGGTCATGGTTTCTAGCACATTAATATTTGCAGTGATAATAATAAGAATAATATCAGTAGTAGTAGTAAACAGGTGAAAATGATAGTACTAAAGATAAATTTTATAGATCTATATTTTTAAATATAGGTATATGGAATGTGAATACTTTGCTTGATACCAAATCTTCAAGATCGTATTGGAGACACTGCACAAATGGTTATGTTACCATCAAGATTTAAGACCAATATAGATGCTTTTAGTGAAACTCGTCTTCCAGCTGAAGGAAGTTTAATAGAACAAGTGAATAGTTACATGTTTTGGAAGAATAGATTAGTTAGGAAAAAATGAATGCATGGTATTTGATTTGCTCTAATATTTTAATTTAATAGCTTCTATCCTTAGAATTTCTTATTGTATAAATGAAAAGCTAATAATGTTGAAGTTTCTCTTACAAAATGGTATTACCATTTATTTTTCATTAATTTCTATGTTCTAACCTTAAATTTAGAAAAATAAAGTTTTTATTCCTTGTGGAAAGCATTATACAGCAATTCTATTAACAAATTGAATTTTTTTTCTTAATGCATTTCTTGGTGGAAATTACAGATTTTGGCAAAATGTTGTTGGTGGAAATAATGGTATTTATAGTATGAAGTCAAGTTCTCTGATGTTTTTAAATTTTCCACAACACATAGATTGAAGTAATATATATTAAGGCTATAACCTTAAAACTATGCGCCTGAAAAATGACAGTAGGAACCTCTGCAAATCTTAAACACAAGAAGATTTTCAGAGGTCCCTACTGTCATTTTTCAGGCACATAGTTTTAAGGTTGTAGTCTTAATATATACTACTTTAAGTAACGAACACATAGATTGATTATCATAACACTTTATTTAGGCATAAAATCCACTATAAATGAAAAAATATCTTTAACACATTACATTATAGTTAGGTGTCAGAATGCAAAGTTATGTAAGTATTTATAAAGATAGATTGCTGGATGAATCATAAATTAGTAAGCTCCAAAATTTAAATGATGGATCACTAAAAAGGAGATGTTACTTTAGTCACATTTCTACTATATATATTAAGTTTCAACAGCTATTAAACACTAAAATTCTAGTTTGGACCTCAAGGACTGCCATTATTGAAGTATGCAATTCTTTTAAAAAAGTGTTATGGATAGATGTAAATCTATTCTACAATTTATTTAAAAAAAGAATTATAACTGTTTTGTTGACAATGATCTCTTTATTAGTAATTTGGTTAAAAGGCAATATAACATGTTCTGCTTGGCAGAATAATAAATGAAATGTTAAATTTCATAATAAATTTTAGAGGTCTGAATGCAAAAATTCTATGACTGATAAAAAGGCTTTAAAATGATTGGTTGATTAGAACTGAAAATCAGTTGCAGACATTTACAGATCACGGTCACTTTAGATCATTTTTGATGCATTGAAAGCAATATATAGACTTGAGAAATGGCATCACACTTCTATTAAATCCAACAATGACATTCTCTTTTATGATAACAATGAAATTTTGCATAGATAAAAGGTGTATTTTCATCATCGTTTGGAATAATATAAGAATTGAGATGGCAACTTTTAATGAAATATCTATTTTTTTAGATTTGAATAAGGGTATCCAGAGGAAATGCTGCACATTGTGATGAAATACCAGAAGAAGTTTTAAAATATGGTAGTGATATGTTTATTGTAAAAATATTGAATTTTTTTAGGATTATATGGACCAATAAAGTTGTGCCACTTAATTATAAAGATGGTTCTATTGCTCCAATTTTTAAAAATAAAAAAAATTAGAATAGACAGAAATAAATATCATGGAATATTATTATTATCTACTACATCAAGTGTATTTTCAATGATTTTGATGAATACACTCCCATCAATCATACTATAGATATAATTTTTGTTACCAGGAAAATGTAAAAATAGTTTCAGTATTTATTTAGTTCATCAAGTAGGATCATAATTTGTTGTGCTTACATAAGCTATTAAAAGAGTGGCAACTCTCTTCATAGAGTAGTGTCATTCAGTACAAGCCATAGTAATCAATGAATGCTAAGGTTTGTGCACTAAGACAACAAATGTAAAACTAGTCTGGGGATATTGGATGAAACCTTCTAACATCCTTTGGTTATTATGGCTTGCACTGGATTGCACTATTCTATACAGAAAGTTGCTACTGTTTTAATCAAATATATTTATGGTATTGTTTGAAATTAATTGTTTGTTCTCCAAAATTATTTATAATAAACAGTTTCTACATGATAGAGTGAAAGAAAGTATTATTATTACAAATTAGACATTTAAGTGAAAACTAGTCTCAAACAAGGAAGTGTGCTTCGATATTGTTTTAAAATATTTTATGACATATGTCCTTGAAATTATTTATAAAAAAAAACTTAATGAAACATAAATCAAGATGCAATACATATTTGATAGTGGAATTTTTAGTTTGAATAGATTAAAAGCAGAAACGAGAACTTTCACTTTTTGGAATCTGGATTATGCTGATGACTGTGCTTTTTTTGCTAGTTAACAAAGTTCATTTACAGAATGTACTTAATGTTTTGAATGCAATATTTTATTAAGACTTTGGTTAGATAAGTTGTTCAAGAAACTCACGTTTTTTATCAGCTAGCGTTGAAAGAAAAGTTCTCAACAACTTTTATCTTGGATGGTTATCAACTTGAGAATGTAAAGCTATTTACATACTTTAATAGTTTTATAAATAGAAAAGCGAACTTAAATCGCAATGTATAACACACACTCCAATGCACTTTTGTTTTTAACAAATTAAAAAAACAGTTTCTCATCACAGAAAAATAACTATTGAAATTAAGTTAGTTATATATAGGACTGTTATTTTACCTAATTTATTGCATGGAAGTGAGACTTGTACATCTTATTAATGTAATATCAAAGCATTAAAAAAGTTTCATTTAAGGATACATCATAAAATTTAAGCATATGTTATATAATGAGCATGCTAATAGCTCTTACCAAGCTTTTCTGAATATCCCTATCCTCAGATCAGTTTCTAGCTCTGGCAGTCATCAGTGAGATGCTAGGACAGTTAGGTATTAGATTTAAAAATACCAGGTCATGCCCCAGCATTAATCTAGTAGTTACCTATTAAGTGGAAAATCTGAAATTTTCAGACATCCATATGTCTTCAAATCCAGCTATCTAACTTAAATAGCCATATGGGACTAAGTTCAGATACACCATATATATTATAGCTTTAGCAATATAAAATTGACAAAGTCTCAAGAGTAAAACAATAATTGCAAGAAAATCAAATCATATATCATGTGCCTTGACTTAATAAGCTTATACTACAAATGTTATATAATGAGCAGGCTAATAGCTAATAGCCAGAGCTAGAAACTGCTCTGAGGATAGGGATATTCAGAAAAGCTTGTTAAGAGCTATTAGCATGCTCATTATATAACATTTGTAGGACAAGCTTATTAAATTAAGTCATGCGACATGACTGGATTTCCTTGCAATTTAAACATACAATGGCAATATCTAAAAGCCATCAATATGTTTTTCAATTTTCTGCATATGATACTATAGAATACACTATTGTAAAATCACATCATTGGATTGGACATATAAAATGATTGAACTAAGCAATATTTTTAAAAGTTGTTTGTGGTTAACTTGAGCTTAGTTTTTTTTAAAAATATAAACAATTATTTTAAAGACATGAAATATTGATTGTTTTTATAAGGAGAATATAGAGCTACAATTGTATATATTGTTGGAGTATTTATAAAAAAAAAAAAGTTTTCTGCTGAAGATAATTACAAAACAGCATTGCAAAATACCAGATAAACAGAAAAATAAATCGGTTTGTTCTATATATGAACATATTTGTGTTTTATAGATTGTTTTCCTTTCGTTTGTTCAAGGTGAAATGGTTTTATTAATTTATGAATGGATGATATATATATAGTGGTGCGCTTATCTGCTGTGCCTATCACCCGTATTTGAATCTGAGGTGAGAATAAATTTGAAAGATTTTTAATAAGTTTAAGTTTTTTCAGATAACTGATTCATTGTTGCTAATCATACAATATTGATTGGGCAATTGTTATCTAATTATTTTTTAAAAGATAAAACAAAAATGGTAAAACATTCCACCAATGATTATTTGGAAAGGAAATGAATAACCCCCTTTTTTTTTTTCAGATTTCCTTCAAAAAGTGTCATTGAAAAGAACTTGGTCATACTCAATGCATTATAAGTTTGACCAAAATTTAAATGTAAATTTTACTAAAAATTATCTACAGATGCAAAACACCAATAATCAACAATATTCATTTTTTAAGATAAGTATTATTTTGACTTTAAAATTTTGCTTGAGAGTTTGTTGTTAACTAATTTCTCTTTAAGAGCTTAAAAGATTCAACCATGCCAAATTAGTATATGCACTTCATACGTTCCTGTCGCTGAACTGTTACAGTGTGTTTATTCATATATGAATATGGATAGGCTAATTATCCAAATCCCAAGCCAATGATATTGTAGGCAGATTTATTAACTATTATAGAAGCTCTAGAATAATGCTCTAGCATGTGTGTATATATATGCAAATACATAAAATAATTTTTCTTACTTTAAAAAAAATATCAATTTTATTTTGAATTATATTAACTTTTCGTTATTATTTTCAGTTAGAATTTTCCCTTTTTTAAAAAACAAAAAAAATAATTCGGAGTAAAGAGGTTTTTTTTACGAATTTAATCAATCAATCGGATTCTTTTACATTTCATTTTCCTTACTCATATAACATACATAATAATAATCAGTAAGCCACTTGCCAAACATTGCGTTGAAATCTCCCATCAATACTTTAAAACTGGATTTATTGCCATCCTTAATCTTCGAATACCATCATAAATTTTATTTTTCATTTGCACGGCTGAAATAATTTTGATTGAAAATAATGTAAATGTATATAATATTTCTATAACATTTTTTATTTGTACCATTAATAATATTTAACAGTATTTCAGTTACACATTACAATATGAAATTTAAATATATTTATAATAAATAAAATACCGTTTTAAAATAACTGTTTTTATATTGTGCGGATAGGTAAGAAAGTGGCATATTTTGTCTTTAGCTAAATATATGATTATATAATGCTAAATAATTATAGGCCATAATAATTTTTTTTTTTTGAAACGCTGCTGTTGTAAATAATGGGTTTTTCTATAGACACAATCTTTGATAATAATCATCTCTAAATTATACTCTACATTGTTATACAGAGGATTATATATATGTAATTATTCATTAAAATCAGTCAATAGTTAGACGATCCCAATATCAAATAACAATCAATAATCTCAATCTGTTGTCAAGGCAACCTCCTTTTAATAATAAAGCAGAATCCCACCTTATTTATAAAGACACTAAAGATTTCAACTTGATCACAGAAATTAAAATTATTGATACAAAGAAGTTTAAATAAAACTCCTTAAACAAGTACATATATATTGGACCAGACACACACTTCATTCCTTAGAATATCAGTAACTTGAGATACCACCAGGCTATTTATAAGCCTAGAAAATTTATTTGAGGTGACCAGATATTTACTAACAATGAAGAGTAATACCTAACATACAATTAATTACTAGCCCCTAACACTAGCTTAGCTTAGAGTATGAGAACCCTAACTATTAAACAACTGATAGACAGATAATAGCAAACAAACATCAACCAAATTAATTTAATAATAACAAAGTTTATTAAGATTAAAAGAAAATAAAAGAAATTAATAAATACTTTATCTATAAATGTCTTGATAGAGTACTTTATTTATTGACAACCTTGACAGTTAAAATGTTCTTCCTTTTTAATTAATTTGATAATACTAAAATAATCTTTTGAAACATTATTTTTATGATATGTGATATATGTGGGTGTATAACTTTTGCTAAAAATAAGAAAGAAAAATCTTCAATTTATCTTGTCGAATGCTTATACATAGCAGCACTTACTATAAAAACTCATGTGTGTATCCATCACAAGATAATTATTTGGAAAATAATTAGGGCTATTAAATATGAGACAGTCATGAGAAGTTATTTCAGAGCTGACCCATGCATAAATAATCAGATCAGTCATTGCAGTATTAGTATAAAGATGCCAATAACAATTTGAAAGACTCTTACAGCCTTTTTAAAATGTTTTCATTTAATTTAAGATCTTGATATGTTTTAGTCAAATATTGTGATCAATTTTTATTCTACTTTTGCCATATGGATTTTTTTTCAAATTTTATATGTGTTTGATTTTGATGGCAATACAATATAGCAATGCTATCTTTCAGAATTATCCACCCTACCAGTATTCGTTAGACCACATTTCAAATTACTTTGGAATCAGCTTGATAAATTCGTAATCATGTATAATAAATGCAGCTATTTTATTTTTTAAAAAATGCTTTTGTTTAATTTAAGAAAGATTTTAGGGACATTTACTTTTAATTAAAATAAAAAGAGAAGAATGATGAAATCATCAAGCGTTGATGGTCTAGTGGTTAACATAGCTGCTTTCCAAGCAACTGGCTTGGGTTAGCTTTCCAGTCAAGGCATTTGACATATGAAAAAAAAAAGAATGATGAAATCTTAATTTCCTTTTGGAATATTTACATAAAACTTGACTTATTTTTAACTTACTTCTACTTGAATGGACTTTTAGTTCACGTGGTAGATGGAGATGAAAATGCCAGATTTCAGAATTAAATATGAATATATCTTCTAATTTTATACATAAATTTAGTCTGAATAGCAATGTATTATAACAGTGCTATATTTCAGGGTTGTCTAGCCTAATATTATTCAAAGTCCATATTTCAAACTGTATTCAAATCAGGTTGGGAAGTTTTTAGACTTTCACAATATATGGTGTATATTTTTTTAGGAAAACACTTATATTTATTTCAAAAAGAAATTTTAATGGCAATAACAGTTAAGTGAAATTTTAAAAAAAAGAAATGAAGAATGTAATATTAATTTTTCTTTTTTTTTTTTTTCAAAATAATCTTTATTTGCACAAAAAGTAAAATATACATTGTAATATAGAGTTCATGTTTACAATCATATCTGATATATTAAAGACTAATTAGTTATTAAATTATTATTAATTTTTCTTAGGATTGTTTATGTAAAACTCCCTTTCTTAAAATACTACCAATTTTTTAATTGATTTTAAATGATTTCATGTATTAGATATATTTATTTTAACTTCTCTATTTGGTTTGTTTGTTTGGGTCTAATCTTGTAATTGATTTTTAATCCATTTCTATTAAATGGATCTTATTCAAATTTTGTACAAGTATATTTTAAAAATAAAATACACCAATACTAAAGAAATAATATATACAAAAAATACTTTTTATAAATTAAAAAGCAGAAGATATCTTTTCTTGGACCACAATTTTGGTTGTTATATGTAAATTTAAATAAAGGTGTATAACTTCCATAAATTAACTGAAGTAATACAATTTGTAAACAAACCAAATATTCTATTATTGCTTAAATTAATTAATTTATGGATATCCTACATTTTTATTTGTAGTCACATATAACAATCAAAATTGTAATCCAAGAAATAATTTTTTGCTATTTAATACATTAATTTTAAATTATCTAAAGGTATTTTTTAAAAAATGTTTTTAAATATATTAAAAAATCGGAAAAGATAAAAATTTATGTGATACTCATTTAAATATTAAAGATATAAATCCCTGAATTGATTGATATAATTAACACTGTCACATATAAACAACTCAATCCTCATAATGTGAATGATTTTATAAATGACCCATTAATGGTACATTATTTATATAACTATATTTTAATTGGTATTCAAATTAAGACATGTAAATGTGTAGTATATATTGTAACCAGACTGGGGTTTCCATCTCTTCTGATGGTTGATTTATTTCCTGGTGAGCATATTGTAGAAAGAAACAAATGATTGGTGTTGCCCAATGCTGATGTTACCTCCCCCTACAACAATATATTTCCTGCTGAAAAGGGTGTAGCATTAAAAAAACTGAAAACATCTAGAAATTTATCTGTTTTGTTTCCCAGTGTCACCAGAGTTCCATCTACCTACAACCTTACTCACCCATATCAAGTTATACTGAACATTAGAAAATGGATGACATGAAATGAAACTGATAAGATATATTATTTTATATAACCACAATTGGATAACACTCTTTCTAATAGTTCATTGCAGTTCACATTCCATAGATCAGTTAGTCCATTTCATCAATCACTTCTCTGATACTTGATCCCATCATTGATGATCATACAGTGTCCATCATTTATATTCCATAATCCTGTTCTGCCAGGTAGGGATTTATTTAGATATCCATGTGTACATCATAGATACCTCCCTTATCATTTCTCAAGTTTAAATTTTCCTTCTGTGAGTTTATATTCTCCTTCTAGGTACATATTCATAGACATGTCTATTAATTCCCTATAGCAATTTCCTCATTCTGCAGCTCACAGTACCACTATGAATATGAGGCAAAAGGCCTCAAAAGTGCTTAGCATGTAATAATGTCTGTGTATCTTGATAACTTCTCATTCAAGTGTGTCATACGCTTTGTTAATTTTGTATATTAAATTATCGAATGAGAAGTCTTAAAATCTTTAATATTTTACAAATATACACTTAGGTAAGTTTGATTTATATTTGAATTAATCCTTTTCATCTAATCATTCAGTAGCCAATAATTATATTCAAATATATTCACATATTTAATTCATGTATATAGATGCATATTTAATTACTGTATGTAGACGCATATTTAACTCATGTATATAGGCACATATTTAATTCATGTACATAGAAGCATATTTAATTCCTGTATGTAGATGCATATTTAATTCATATATATAGATGCATATTTAATTTTGATACATAGACACATATTATGTAAACATATATTTAATTCATGTATATAAAATAGTAACTCTTTCTTGGTTAAAAATAATGCACGTACACAAATCATGATTAAGTCTATTTTAAATTAAATTCTTACATTATAATTTCTACATTTCATTTAGAAAGTTGAACTTTAAAAATTTGACATATATTTTTTATACTCTTTATTACAAAGCTTAACTTCGACTCAATATTATATGTTTTATTACTTTTAAAAAAAAATAGTGAATTTATTATTGCATTTCACCATTTCTGCCAATGTATTTCAATTTACCCTTTTTTTTTTAATTTTAATAACAATAAGGGCAATTACATTACTCTTCAATAAATTATTTTGGTACATAACATTTTATCATTTTGGTGAGTATGTTTCATTTTATTTTTGTGAAATGCTTTTCTTATAGCATTTCCATAAATACCTTTAAATATTTAAAAGTTATCTAGAGTTTTAATACCTTTAAATTTATATGTTGATGATTCATCATTGTTAAATCTTTACATTAAAAAGAGATTTATCTTAGAGCTGAATGGTATATATTTTTTTTTGGTGGTCACTGAGGTATGCTTTTTATCTTCATGACTTTTTCCTGGTAGGGAAAGGAGAGTGAGCTATTCTTACTAGCTAGACATTTTAGCGTTTACCATATAAATGATATGTTTCTTCATATTACAGTTTATGGTAACTCGGGTTTCCCTTTAACTGCAGTACTTCTTTAATTACTGGCCACACTGGATACAAACTTATTTGGTCTGATTATTTAAACATCACTGTAGACTGAAAAAATACTGAACTGCTATTTACTGCAAAGCAACTGTTACTATCAATCAACTGCAACTCCTGGAAATGACCAATTGCTCACTTTATATATTCCAACTTTCTGCAATTTTTTATCATATTTTTTTATCTCATCCACACTGACTAACATGTTTTTCAAAAACATGTTGACTTCTTTTGCCTAAGGCAAGAAAATGATGGTATCTTTTTTTAATGAAGTAATTACAGCATTTCTATATTGTAATTCATAAACATTCAGCTCCAATAAAATAAAAAATATATTATATTGATAGCATTTTAATTTGAAAGTTTTAAAATGGGGGGAAACTTCAGTAGATACATGAAACAGTGTGTCTGTTTCATTATCCCCTGCTAAATTTTAGGGTGAAATTGCCTCAAAACATGCAATTTCATTCCACAATTATAAAATTCACCACTAATGATGGTATATCCACTTGGTTATTTGATTACTGGTAAACAGTCTTATTTATTTGATCTATTTTTATTTTTTGAAGATGACTAATCATCTAATATTTGCCTGCCTGCCTCCAGTACCATGATGGAGAGAAATATCATTACAGAACACAAATTTGCACTGCTACATGAGCACCATAAGGACTCTCATTTTAAGTACAACATAACTTACTACCCAGAGGGCACATTGAGAGAAAAGATGACCAAAGAAATGTTTGGTCATTTGGGATGCCTTGCTCATTTACTTTATGAGTCTTATAGGCTCCACACTCCTGGCACAGTTCTGTGCCTGACAGACAATTCAGTATTCTACTGATAAAAGGGCCCAGCTCTCGTGAAGAACTTATTTTAAAAAAGTTTAAGCCAGGGGTAGGTGCAGTGCACAGATAAAACATTAAGAGTATCATGAACACACTGCATTCCTATGCCTATAAAAATATCACCATCCACCATCAGCACTGAATGCAAAGCTATAATGATTTCTAATATTTACCACCAATTTCTTCTGAGTATCTTCTTTTCTCAGTTTCAGTTTCATTGTTTTGTTTATTTTTGTTCCCTTGGTCAGAAATATAACTGCATCCTGCTTTAGGAGACTGAAATCATGATCAGTTCTCCAATAATAAGATATATTGCAGATCTGTCCAATTATTTGTGATCTATCATGGAATGAATAACCATATTCTTGATGCATATTTCCTTGGTTAATGTTTGATCCACTTCCAGATCTTCTCACTATTCAGTTTCTGGTAGAAATATGTATGCTGTCTATTGTATTTCTCCTCTTCTTCCATGGTGGTACATCATTTCTTCTGTAATGATACCATGGTGGTATGTTATGGTTACTGTAGCATTATGGGGGTATCTTCCTTTATACCTTGGTCCATCATCCCTCCTACATGGGGCTTTACTTGACAGCTTAGACCCTTCTTTATTTGTTGTGGAGGTACCACAATTGTCAAATGCTATTAATAGATCAGCCACCTGATCAATGGATCAACAATGCATCCCAATTAGCATTCTTTCAATGTAACTGGGAAAGCTGTATTGGATCATCCTGATAATTTGGAGTTCCATTACTGGATCATGGCTCTTAACTTGCTAACTCCATTTTCAAAAGGAGATATAGGGTTTAACAGGTAGGCATTTCTCCTGTGATACCTTATATTTGATGCCCTCCTGACAATCATGACTCTAATAGCAGTTCATGAGTCCCATTTTAAAATCATTAAAATTATTGGCTGATTTAATAGTGACTCCCACCATGCTTAAGCTGCACCCTGTAAGTGACTGCAAGCTATTTCCAGTTTTTCCTCTTCAGTCATGGCATTAACCCTTTTTCCGCCTCTTCCTTTTTCCGCCTCTTACGAGACCTCTCATCGGCAGTTGATGTCACTCTAATTCCGTTATTTTTAATGCTAGGATATTCGTTTGACAGTTATTGATTAAGTTTTTAAAATTTCTGTAAGATGGTGCCCTCTTCTGAATTATTTTACAAGTAAAAAATCAATAAAACCACATTTAAAGCTAAACAAAGAAAGAAGCTTGTCGGTGATTGGCTCTCAGCCAGCTCTTAGCTGACAAAGACATTCTGATTGGCTGGAAAGAACAAAGAAACCGCCTGATCAAAGAAAATAAAGAAAAATGCTGAGATTTTCATTTCGAATATGATTTAAAGGTTTAAAAAAAGTATATTCTGAGAAATTAAAATCATTTTTACAAAATATACCAAAAAAATAAAATTATTTTCGAAAAATATTGAAGATTTTAGTAAAAATATTTAAGATTTAGCAAAAAGAAATATTTACTTTTCTATAATGTAAAAAGCATTTATGTCACAAACTCTTTATTTATATATTTGCTTTTATTTTGCCGATATTGAATATTTTATAATAAATAAATAGCAATTTATTTTTGAAAGAACTTTCGTTCACTTTTATAACCAGACAATTTATTAATATACTTTTTATAAATGAATATAAAGTCAATATAATATTACAGGTGAAAATATTTTGACAATTGACTTGTCTTCAGTTTGTGAGCTGGCCAATTAAAAGCTTTGATTTTTAGCTGACCCAACCAATAATATAATTAGCAGTTAAAAGGTTAATGCTGAAGTACCTCTCTAAGCTTTTCAGGTCCTCAGTAGGTGCTTCATTATAGTCCCCTGAAAATGTTTATATCTTAAGAAACTGGTTTGCAATCTCTGGCATGTAATTGATTATTGCCACTTCTTGAATAATTATTGTATGTTTTTTTCTAAATTTTGTTTTGGGACTTTCTGTCCTTTCATTTTCTTGCCCCTTGCCAGGCATATGTTGCACTGGCAGCATATTACTGCTTTTTATTTGCAGTTCTTTTACTTGGGTGGTCAAGCTATCCTCTTGCTCCTGCATGGATTCCTGGATTCCTTCTATCTTCATATCCATGCTTCACAAATTTGGGTCATCTTGATCTCTTGTTCATTCAGAGACCCTTTGACTTCTTCCATGATCTCTTCTTTAATAGTCAGTAATCTAATTAATTATTTGGTTAATTTTTTTCATTTTGACTTTAAATTTTTTTTATAATTTCTTTCTCTATTTTTGGTTTGCTTCTTCAATTGGCTTTTCCATCTTTTCATTTTGACTTTGAAGATCAATTATTTGTTTTTATCTTCTTCTCCTTGTTTCTTATCTTTTCTTTGTTGGTCTCTTTTTCTGTTGTCTTCATCTCTTTGTTTCTTATCATCTTCTCTTTGCTTCTCATCAACTTCTCTTTGCTGGTCTCTCTTTTTATTCTATTCTTCTCTTTGTTTATTATCATCTTCTCTTTGTTGGTCTCTCTTTTTATTTTCAGCTTTAAACATTTCTAGCAGCTGAATTAGCATGGAAGCATTCTCTATTTTTTAGGTTCCTTCCATTCATTGCTGATCATCTACTTTAGGTTCACTTTCTTCTTGATTCTGTTCTTCACTAGGAAGGTTCTTCTCAGCTCCTGGGTTCATCATTTTTGTCCTTGCTCTAGTTATCATCTATATTTTATTAACTTGCAATTTACATCTTTCTTTTGATATTGATACTTTGACAATTTTATTATTGATTTCTTTTATTTATCTAACATTAGTAAGCTTCCCTCTCCCTCCATTCCATGATTTAGCTCCAATTTCTCTACTATGCCTATTTTATTCCTTGTATACCATTCATCTTATTTATCTCTCAATTTTCCCTTATTCATTTCATTTCACATCATTACACTGTGTGCACTGCTCACAACTTACAGAATCATAATTTGCTTCTGCTTTCCATATTTCCTCATTTATTTTCTTTGTCTGTTTTTTTTCTTCTAGTTTTTTATGCCAGGCTAGCTAGATTAGGCCTCACAATTAGGATGACAAATGTAACCAGATGGAGATTTCTATCCCCTCTGATGATTGATTTATTTTCTGATAACCATATTGTATGAAAGAAAGAATAATTGGTGTTACCGAGAGCTGTTGTTATCCTCCCTACAACAATACTTCCTGCTCATCAGAGGGTGTAGTATTAAAGGGACTGAATACATCTAGAAATTTATCTGTTTGTTTTCCCAAATGGTGCTACTAGAGTTCCAGCTTACACAGCCTTATTCATCAAGATCAGGTTATGCTGAACATAGCTCAGGAAACGTGAGATTCCTGTGAACAAGTACCCTAGAAAATTGACATGAAATGAAACTGATGATATATTATTTTATATAACCACAATTTATTTAATTAACAATATTTGTATAACACTCCTAATAGTTTATTGAAGTTCAGGTTCCACAGATCAGTTAGTTCATTTCATCAGTAACTTTTCTGATGCTTGGTCCCATTGCTGATAATCATACAGTGTCCATCATTCCATAACGCTGTTTTACCAGCATTCACATAGTAGGGATTTATTTAGATATCCATGTGTATATCATGGATACCTCTCTTATCATTCCTCAAGTTTAAATTCTTCTTCTGTGAGTTTATATTCTCCTCATATGTGCATATTCATAGACATGTCTATTAATTTCCTATTGCAATATACTCTTAGGTAAGTTTGATTTATATTTGGATTAATCCTTTTTATCTAATCATTCAGTAGCCAATAATTATATTTGAATATATTCACATATTTAATTCATGTATGTAGATGCATATTTAATTGCTGTATGTAGATGTATATTTAACTTATATAGAGAGAGACACATATTTAATTCAAGTACTAGATGCTTATTTAATTCCTGTATGTAGATGCATATTTAATTCATGTATATAGGCACATATTTAATTCCTGTATGTAAATGCATATTTAATTCATGTATATAAATAGTAATTCTTTCTTGATAAAACATAATGCATTTACACAAATCAGGGTATGTGTATTTTAAATTAAATTCTTATATTATAATTTCTAAATTTCATTTAGAAAGTTGAACTTTAACAATTTGACATATATTTTTTATACTCTTTATTATAAAGCTTAACTTCGAATCAATGTTATAAGTTTTATCACTTTAAAAAAAAATCAGTGAATTCATTATTGCATTTCACCATTTCTGCCAATGTATGTTGTCAATTTACCCTTTTTTTAAAAAAAAATTTAATAACAGTAAAGGCAATTATATTATTCTTAAAGAAATTGTTTTAGTACGTAACATTTTATCATTTTGCTGAATTAATCATTTTAAATAACTATGTTTTATTTTATCTTTTCAAAATGCTTTTCTTACAGCATTTTCATAAATACCTTTAAATATTTCAAATGTTATCTAGAGTTTTCTTATCTTTAAATTTATCTGTTGGTGATTCACCACTGTTAAATTTTCACATTAAAAGGGATATTTGTCATAGAGCTGAATGGTATATATTTTATTTTGATTGTCAATTAGGCATCTTTTTTCATCTTCATGACATCTTCATGGTGTGGGAAGGAGAGCAAGCTATTCCTACTAGCCAAATATTTTAGCGTTTACCATATAAATAAGCTGTTTCTTTATATTACAGTTTATGGTAATCTTGGATTTCCCTTTAACTGCAGCACTTCTTTAATTACTGGCTACAGTGGCTCCAAACTTAGTTGGTCCAATTATTTAAACTCTTCACTGTATACTGACTACATACTGAACTGCTATTTACTGCAAAGCAACTGTTACAATCAATCAACTGCAACTCCTAGAATTGATCAATTGCTCACTTTATACATCTCACCCACAGTGACCAACATGTTTTTCAAAAACATGTTAACTTCCTTTGCCTAAAGCAAGAAAGTGATGCTATTTTTTTTAAATGAACTAATAACAGCATTTCTACATTGTAATTCCCAAACATTCATCTCCAATAAAACAAAAAATATATACCAATAACATTTTAATTTGAAATTGTTTTAAAATGGGGGGGGGGGGGAGGGACTTCAGTATATATATAAAACAATGTGTCTGTTTCAATATATATATATATAAATCTGTAAAAAAAACAGTAGCAATTTCTTTTTATACAGTAATGCCACTCAATAAAGCCATAGTAATCAGTGCTGGGTGGCACTATTATGCGAAGAAAATTGCTACCATTTTAACAGATTGCATATGCATAAGAAATGGTGATTATGTGATATTTTCATATTTTTATATAAATCTCCCTATGTTGTGCATTATTGTTTTAATTATTTCTTTAGTTATAATCTGTAGAAGGATGGAAAATATATTTTATTTCTAATATGAAATATTATATAAATATATATATATTTTTTTAAAAACTAATAATTTTTAAATAACATAAATATACTTTTTCATATTTAAAATATATACATATTTTATTTGTACTGTTAGTACATTTTCATTTTGCTAATAAAGTCATATGTGGTGAATAAAATATGTTAAGAAAGATTCACACATCTGATATATTATTTTTTTTTTTATTTTTTGCTTAAAAAATATTTTAATATGATATTATTTGAAATTAAGAATAAAGGGCTTGTACAATTTTAAATTTTTTTCTGAATAGAAGGTCTATGGTAAATATAAAATAAACATAAATTAGAATGGATAAATAAATACATTAATATTTTATATAAATACGAAATAGAAAGATTGAATGGATACTGCCTGGCATGGTTTAGCACATTGATAAGATGCTGGACTAGAAAAGTGAAGATTCACAAATCACAGTTCTAGCTCAGTTTTTTCTGGTCATCGAACTTTTTGTGAACACTTGAGTATTAAACCATTTGATTTTTATTAATGGATACTCAAGTTTCAAGACGATTATAAAGTAGAAAAAATGAAAAATTATTTATTAAATACAAAATGTATATATAATAGATTAGTGAATGAATATCTAATTTAAATTTAAATATAAACAGAAAATATGAGATTTTAGTAATTTTAATTAAATAAAGCAAGTTGTTGAAGTTCGTTATTTAGCTCGCATGTATATGTCTCTACTATGTAATTCTTCGTATGCTTTTAATATTGCATTGTTATTATTATTGTTTCTATTATAACTACTATTACTACTATTACTTGTGAAATAAATGTAATGGAATAAAATATATTTATTTAAATCTTTTGTTTTATCATAATTACTACTAAATAATAATTAATAACACTAAACAAATTAATAACGTTTTATATATACTGAGTGAAAATTCGATTAAGATCTGATCAGGTATGCATAATAATATTTTAGGTTAAGCTTGTAACCCCCCTTCCCGCCCAAAAAAAATCCTGGGCCAACTCTGCTAGGAAATACTGTCATTTATTTTTTAATAGATTATATTAATCATAAAAATGAAGTAATTTATTAATATTTTTCAACAGGTCTTGTAATAATTTCAAACAATTTAAATTTTGATATATAAATATTGTCTTATTTAAAAAACTTAATGAGATAGATACTTTGACTGCAAAAAATCTTCATTCTTATTTACCTCTGCTCCATTTCATAGTCTATTGCAATGTATAAGTTAAGGTCATCAAATTCAGACCACTTAGAATATAATTTATTTCCAGCCAAAAGTATCTAGATATCTATTTCTGGCCAGTATTGAATCTGTAATCGGTTGGTTATGAATTACACAAAAAAAAACTATTTAAGCTTCTCTCTCCATGCTGTATTCAAATTAAGTCCAAGTTAAGCTTGGAAAATAAATTCATATATAGATGAGTTTTTTTTTTTTTTTCCAGCTATCCAGCACTATAACAATGTAATTGATTATCCATTGGATAATAAATGCTCATTACTGATCAGTTCTCAAGCCTAGGAAATAATACTTTCTTCACATGTTACTTATGGATGTTATTTGGAGAAACCTTTGTTTCATGATGAGTAATTTAAATAAAATTTCATTCATCTATTTAGCCACGCTACGATGAGCAATGTTGACTAGTTCATTAAACAGTAATCATAAGACTCTTCTTGGATATACCATATATATCAAAAGTATTTTTGTTTCCTTTTTTTTTTTGATTTAAAATGATTCTTTTTTCTTTCCAATCTTTTATATGTATGTGTGCGCAAGCGTGTGTGTACATTTTAATAGCGAAACTCTTTTGTAATCTTTTACGACATATCGTAGAGGTTTTTTTTTTTCTAAAGTGATTATATATATATAATGAATTTTATTATTTTGTTGGCGAACGTTAAATAATAAAGCAATGTTAATTATGAATGCTTGAAAAATCCAATGATACAATTAAATTACATTAGTTATTTTTGTCTTCTAACTTGATTAAAATAATGATATTAGATGCATAATATATTAAGACATGAGGGTTCTTGAAGTTCAAATAGATTACAATAAAATAAAACTTATTCTTTTATTATCAACTTGTAGTTCTTAAAAGTATGTGTGCATAAATGTAATTAGATAGGTAGATATAGTTAAATAAATAAGTATTTAAGATTTTATAATTAATTAATAATCATTTATATATGTTGTTAAACATATCGTGATCATATTTTCAACCAGTATTAGTCCATTGTAAAATAATGACCTACGGGAGTTTAATTCATTCTGTTTCATTTCTTTTCTATATCATTTTAATCATATCGCATGTAAATTTTTTCTAAGTTTCTTACAATTTCTTGGTTTCTTATTTAGGATTTTAGTTGTCCATATGTAGTCATTTTTTTAGTAATATGATAAAGAACTTTATTTTTGTATTTTAATTTTTTTTGTTGATGTCTGCCACATCTATTTGTTCTTTGATCTATCCCATTTTAATTTTAATTGTTTTTTATTAATTTCAATAAATATATCTTCATATTTCAGTGAGAGGTCAGTATTTCTGTTACTATTCTATTGTTGTCTATAATTTCACATTCATTTTCTTAGTCATCACTGAATTTGCTGATACTAACATTGAACAAAACATGGTTAACCATATATATAGATCATAATTGAAAAAATTGTTAAACTATGGAGGGTGACCAAACCCACACTTTCAATTGGTATAGAATATGGATGCTAACAGAGAAAAGATTTTTCAGAAGGCAGTAGATCTATTAAAATTATGTAATAATAAACCAACTACTAAACATCACATGATATCAAGTTTTGCCTCTGTAAATAAACCAACTAATAATCAGTTAAATGTGATAGTGGTAAATTTTAAAAAACTATTGAGTAAAAATAACATAAAGTCCATTAAGAAAACATTGAAAATTGGATCTTTAAATTACAAAATTAAAATTTCATAATATTTTAAATTATAATTTGAAATAACAAAACATAAATTCATATTAAATGTTTTTTATAAATATATTAATAAAATATATACTAAAAAAGACTATTTAAAAATTTAATCATCATCAAAAATTTAAACAAGATTATTTACTAATATAAAATTTACATAAACAGGACTTTCTTTTAAGACTAATTATGGATTATGGGGCTTATATTAACAATTACAAAATTAGTAGCTACAGTTGCTAAAAGAGATTTTAGTTTTTGAAGAACACACTCTTCTAAATCATCATTTGAGTACACTGATATTATTAAAAATTTTAGAATTGAAAAAAATCATAAGAAGATATCATTAAATGTTACAGAATGATATGAGTATACTAATAAAGTAGAATGAATTAAAATTATAAAGTTATCTATTGCTTAATAAACAAGTACATAATTTTTTAAAAAAAAACAGGATTTATAATTGATATATCAGAATACTATAATCACATTTAATGATGAATTATATATAATTATTTAAGCATGGCTAATGGGATTAATAATAAGTAGTATAATATATAGTTTAGTATTGCATATAAAGAAAGAAAATTATTAAATTATCCTAACAGAATATCTAAATATTGTTATATAATGAGTTTGAAAATAAGCTCTTGACAAACTTGGCAGAATATCTCCACTTGTTAAGAGCTTATTTTCAAGCTCATTATATAACATTTATAATACAAGCTTGTTAAATTAGGTCATGTGACATATGACTAAATATTGTATATATAAGATATATTGATATATTTTTACATCAGCTATCTAATGTTATTTAATTATATATCACAATTCAAATAAAGAAACTGAACTGAAATAAATTATCGAAGATGAATAACAACAAAAACAATATTTGGATATAATAATTCAAACCATAAAATTATTAAGATCTTACATAAAAATTATTAGATCTCTTAGATTTGCTTAATCTGAAATAAAGTTTATGGAAATTTGAAAAAGTAAACATGAAAAATATTGAACTATTTATTAGAGACATCACAATTAGTTACAAAAAAAAAAATGAAAATACAAATAATTAATTTTAAATATAACATAAAGAAAAAGAAATATGCCTAATATTGTCTACCTAAGATAATTAATAATATTTCTGAAAAATATAATATTGGATACAGTCAGAAATTAATTCAAATAAATTTGTGAGTAACTATGATGATTATCCAAATGTAATGTATGCTGTGAAAGCAACAATACTATTTTAATAATCTTTAGTATCAATATAATTTTATCAAATATCTCATAAAATGTAAATAACAAACCAAATAAAGTAAATTTCAAACTACTATTTTACCATTTGTGTTTTGTTTTTTTTTTTTTTTTTTTTTTTTTGATGAGAGGGAATTAACCTACTGTGAAAAATATTTCTGTAGTGTAATTTTAACTACAATGCTCTCACACAAAGCGGGACTGGTTTCTATCTGTTTGTAACACATTTGTGGAGTTGTAACCATAAACATGATCCCCAAGATGCATATTTCATGCTGAACTAGTACTTATCAGTTGAACCAGATGGCAATCTCTTACACATATTTTTATCATTATTCAGTATATATATATATAGCCAATTTCTACAATTTAAATTGATAAATGTCAAACTTGGTACCCTCACAACTTTGACATAAGTCACTTAATGGATGTATAGTAAAAGATTTTATTGGTCATTCATTTGACTAGAAATTATCCATTTAATAAAAAATCTGTAACTCTATAAACTTTGATTCTTTTTTTTTTTGTTTTGTAATTCAATACTGAGCATAATCTGCTGCGAAAGAAACTTTAACAATATTACGAATTAACTACAGGTTTGTACTGCTTTTGATCAAGAGGTTATATTCATGGCACTATATAAAGTCAAATCTATCTTTATCTAGTGCTATATATAATTTGTAATATCGTACATCTTTCCTTTGTAACAAACTATGCTCGGTATTAAATTAATGAATATTTTTGTAATGTAATTTTCACTACAGCACTCTCATAAAAGGTATTAAATATAGCCCAAATAATAAACAAATAAAAAAATGTAAACCAGTTTTTTAGAATATGAGTAACAATTCACTGTTTGTCCCAAGAAAAGTTCAAATTATGTATAAAAAATGAAATGATGGAAAATAAAATCAAGGGAAAATGGTTTATCAAAAATACAAATGATTAATGAATCAATGATAAAATAGCTTTAAAATTAATACAGCATAAAATTTAAATAGATAATGTGATTCATGAAAGTTACTAAAAGTTAGTTTTGTGTATATATATAAATTTTATTGGAAATTATTTCTGTTTAAAAATTTTAAATTATATGGATGTATTTCAGAAAAAAAGAATTATAAACACATTGTGTGCATGAGTATGTGGTTGCATCTACATGATTCAAAGAACTCATTAAAATTTATGAAATAGATATAAGTAATGAAATGGATTAATATAAACTATAGTAAGAAGGTGGATAATTATTATAGATGATCATAAAGTATTCTGTTTCTAAATTACTTATTTTTAAAAGATAAATTAATACATATAATGCAGTGTGTGGATATATACATATATTGTAATTGGATGGTTTACGTGGCACACAGCAACATAGTTGTGTGTGAACACATATATATGTAAAGTAAAGGAAAAATAGAAATAAACACAGACATGAATTTTTGTAGAAATTTTTCGACATTTCCTGGAATAAAAATAATAAATAAAGGGTTAAATAATTCTGGATTTAAAACAGAATTTTATTAGGAAATAAATATTTTTAAAAAGGTTTAAATAAATTATTATTATTATTCTGATTTTGAATTTAAAAACATGCATGATTTATTTGTATTTTTATATTGGACTATTTCCATCATCTAATATAAGTATTGAATGTCTAACTTTATTTAAATATTTCAAATACATTCAACTCTTAGTAATAGCACATCAAATAGGTTAGTATATGCACAATGTTTTGAGAGATATTATTATCCCATCTTTTTCAGATGTTGCTGACCTGATCAGTGACAGTACTAGCATGGGATTTGAACCTGGACCTTTAGGTTTTGAGTATTGAATTTTAAGGTAATGCTCAAAATTCAATACTTAAGAATCTAAGAGTCCAGGTTCAAATCCCATGCTAGTACTCTCATTGGTCAGACCAGCAACACCTGAAGATGAGGGAGAATAATATCTCTTGAAACATTGTTCATATATTAACCTGTTTTATGTGCTATTACTAACAATTAAATGTATTTGGAATATTTAAATAAAGTAAAATTTTTATAAAGACATTCAATACTCATATTAGATTATGAAAATAGTCCAATATAAAAATACAACTAGAACACCATCATCACAAACTTTCGGGAAAACGTGCATAATTTATTTTTGAAACAATGCTTGCACACATTTCTTTATCTATTTTTAAAAGTCTATGTAGATTAAAAATTCCAAAAAGTAGCTTTTAATTAAAAGTGATTTGAAAAAAGTAAAAACATGTAGATCACACCTTTGGTAAAGCTTCAAACTTTATTTCAAAAGGATTAAAATTCTTTTTAATCAAGATTTAAAAAACAATTTTTAAATTTAGTGTTATTGTCACCTCAATCCAAGTCTATAAAAGAGTTGGATAAAGAAAATGTTTCAGTTTGGTGAATATTTTTTGAGAATCAGGTGGCCAAATTGGCCAGCTTCAAAGTTTGGATAGTAATTTTTTTGAAGACAGTTCTTGTCTTAATATTTTTGTCAAGCACTTGGCTAGCAGAATTGTGTTTGAAGAGTTATGAAAATAAAAATAACTCCCATGAAGATGTAGCATAGCTGAAGTCAAGCCAATAGATCTAGCAGTGAGCAGACTACTAGTTCTACATATGTGTTTTGATTCCCTTGAAGACTGGGTCAACTTAAAATGGATCAATTTAGCCTGTACAAATGTGTTTTAGAAGTCAGGTTTCTGGCCTAAAGCTCATCAAGCCCTAAACAGAAGGAAGGTCATAGTATTCCAAAAAATTACTCAAATGCCTTTCCTGATGCTGACAATTGCCTAGATTGTGTCTATTTTGATTATGGACCAAAAACTAGCTTGCCCAAGAAAACCCCCAGCTGAATGAAGAAGTAGTTAATGTATGTTGATGTATCTATATGCAGAGAAGTACAGATAAATATATATATATATATATAGCTGGTACGTTAGTTTAAAATCCTTAAAATGACTTTTAACATTGTAACCTAATAATTTAAAGTAAAACAAATCAATAATTTGCTTAATTTAAACATCTAAAAGAAAGAAGCAACCCACAGATGATTTTATATATAATTATTGAAGAAATTGTTTTCAGCAGTTCTCTTAAAAAATGACATTTTAAATTTAGATTAAACGTTTTATAATAAATACATATAATAAATTTTTATATGTAATATGAGTTACCCCATTCATCACAAATTCAATTAAGATGATTTTACAAGATCATGACCTAGCAATTACATATCATTGTGATAAACTTTTAAATTTTTATGAAGCATAAAGTTAACAGACTGGAAACTGCACAGAAAAAATCCTTATAAAATAAAAGACCATTTTCTCTAGATATATATATGTGTGTGCAGTATTCTTGTGTGTGGTTATTTGTTAGTTTAATAGGACTGACGTTTGAGCTGAATCTCACCTGTCATTGACAGACTAATAAACACAACTATGGAGATATTTTTAAAGACATTGATAATATAAGATAGATCACAATTAATCTATCACATGATTTTGATTATTTTATCCAATAAAAAATTTAAAAGATTAAAAAAATAGAGTTGAAAATGCAAAAGTTGTGGTAAAAAATAACTTATTCCTCTTATATATATTTCCAGTAATGCTTTTGCTTCTACTATTAAGAAACAAAGTCACATAAAATTAAATGCCCTAAATTATATCATTCCATGTAAAGAAAAACTTTGAGCATCCTCTTACATAGAAATGTGATAATTGAAAGGATTTTAATGTCTTCTTTCATTGTTTTAATCTTTAATTAAAAATAATTAGATATACTCTTTTAGGACATTCAATAAATGAATGATCAACCACTACTTAAAAAATTTTCAGATTATTTGAAAGTCTTCATCTACCTAAACAATATTTAGATTTTATGTAGATATAAATCCTAAATCTTAAGGATAATAGGATAGTGCTCTAGGAATTATTTCATGATGTTCTACAATTTATATATATGGATGTATTCTCTTATTCTTCTCTTTTATTTTCTTTGCATATCTTCATATGTTCATATATATATATATATTGCTTATAATACTTCTTTCATATACACTTCAATGCAAATGAATTTTCTTAAAAAAACTTCTTTATTTTCCTTAGTTTTGACTGTCCAGCAGTCTTCATCAGAGCTAATGACTGCTGGACAGTCGAAACTGTGAAAAAAATAAAGAAGATTTTTAAAAAAATTTGTTTGCATTGAATGTATATAAAAGAAGTATTATAAGCAATATATGGATGTATGTGTAAAAAATAAATTACATCAAGAATTATATATTTTAAGAGCAACACTGCAAAATAAAAGAACCAAGAAGAAAGCATTCTATAGTGCTATCATTAATTATTCATATTATTTTCAACTATTATCTATCCACTGCTCGATAAGGGTCTTCCCAAGTTTCATTCAGTTTTTCTGATTCATAACTTCTCCACATTAAACATAAAACTTACTTCCTTAATATATCACACACACACAGTTTATTTCTACATTTTTTGTAATCTCTTGGGATTTGACTTATGACTTCAATTTTCCATCTATTATCAATTATCATCTCTTTTTAAAATATGCCAAACTCAGATCCACTTCAGTCTCTCAATGTTTTTAATAATGCCAACAATATCCTTTTACTCTCTCATCCATGTATCTTGCTTTTTTATTCCTTTTTCTTCTTATTTTAAACATACATATCTCCCTACTTCATTGCATTTTTGTTAAGATCTATATATAAAAACTGGTAAAAAGTGTCTATTAAAAGTGTTTTAATACAATATTAATTTATTTTTATCAAAAGCATTCCATTCAAATTTAATTTTGTGATAAACTTCATCTATTATGTCTCCATCTACATTATTAGTATGACAAAATAATGGTAGCTATTAATTTCTAGATTATTACTATCAATCTTTATTTTTCCTTCCGTGAAAAAGCATCGAATATTATTTTAGTTTTGATTTTAAAATTTATCTTTAACTTACTTTTTTGTTTTCTTCTGTTAATTCTTGTAATATTTCTTGAAGCTCTAAAACATTATTTAAAAAACAACTGCATTATCTATAAAAATCTACTTTATTTGTATTCTCTTAGTTTCACATTTTAATCTACAAAATATTTTTCATAAAATTGCAATAAAGAGTTTTAGAGATATGGTACCCCTACCCCAATCATACACTTCTATCAATGTTAATTGTCTTTCATCATATAATATAATTATTGTTAAATGCTTTTTAATAATCTATAAACCTAAAGCATAATGGCAGCTCAAACTCACTTCTATTAATAGTTTTAAATCACTTACTATAGTGAAATGGATTTAAATCTAGTTTTTTCTTTTATTTAGTTTGGGTGCAAAGTTTTATGAAGTAATCTCAGTGCGGATCTTGTATAGAATTCATAAATGATTGATAAGTTCATAATTTTTAATATCTTCCTTTCTTACATTTCTTAAACATTAAAATTATTATCACATTTTTTCAATCCTTCTCATTTATATATTTAATACTGAAGCAATCACTCTGTAGTCAGAGTGAGCTTCATGTTTTCCTATCTAAAATAAACTAACATGTACAAGGGTTCAACCCAGCAATATTTAAATTACTAACAGTGCTGTCATATATATGTATTTATATATGTTACAAACTATTATAATGAATATTTTATAATTTTTGATTCTGTTATTTTCATACTTTTGAATATTTTAAGCTTGTGGGTTTTTTTTAAAATTGTAAAAAAGAATTTGTTAATCACGTAAAGTTTGTCATTTTTGTAAAAATTATTTGCATTTAATTTCATATTTGTAAAAATTTAAAAGAGAATATAACCAAGATGGCAGGTTCAAATCAACCCATTGTGAAATTTTTTTCACTAATTAAATATTTTAAATGCTTGATTTTAATTAATCAAAATATCGTCTTATCGTAGTTTTACTTTTATAATTTAAA
Organism: Epiperipatus broadwayi; assembly: GCA_028023455.1. Taxonomy (NCBI): domain Eukaryota; kingdom Metazoa; phylum Onychophora; class Udeonychophora; order Euonychophora; family Peripatidae; genus Epiperipatus; species Epiperipatus broadwayi. Next base: position 16,848,932 of record JAQFVV010000003.1, on the reverse strand, counting down.
GACTTTAATTAACAGTTTTGCTCATGAAAGTGATTTGAACCTTATCTTCTTATATCTTACTTTTAATTAAAATAGACTGTAATTTGCTCAGCAATTTAATAATTGTCTCATCTGCCTCTGGGAAAATGAGCCAAAGCATTCCTGTAATAGCTTGGGTGGTATAAATAGAATAGCTTAGAGATAAGAGTTTTTTTTTAGTCTGAGTCTGAGTCTTACAGTCTGACAGTATTTATTTGTGCTTTGTTTTTAAAATGTCTACTGAGTAGATCACCGAACCGTCTTTCCTTGGGCCTCTCAGAGCTGCCTCTAGTATGCTACCGCGGAACTCCTACCATGGAAGAAGGCTGCCATCAATGAAGAAGTAGTAGTGTCCAAGATTGCTGACCACCAAGCTAATTCATGTAAACTAAAGTTCAAAGAATGAACCACCTAGCCATTATAACATTGCAGAGGTAACAGTTCCATGCTTACCTATATTTAGTGCGGAAAATTTTATTATCATAATTATTTGCTTTTTATTTTTATATGTCATTTATATGCCAAATAAACTCAACTTCACTAGCCTCTATTTTAGATTAGTCTTTTAAATCCCCCCCCCCCCATGCTTCTGGGATATTTTAATTACGTTAAATTATTTGTTTTAAAGCCATGGCTCGCTGGGTTGAGAAATAGTTAAAATAATATTTCTGTTTATAGGCAAATTATTTTTTAATACTGTCTTGAGTGTATTTTTATTGATTATAAATTTAATGTGATCCAAGAACGCTATTGTTTAAATTCCAGATAAGACATTTTTGAATAATAATGACAGTTTATTTTTATTCTGTAATAATCATTTATATGTAGCGTTTTTAGCATTATAGTATTCAATAATGCTTATTGATTCCAAATGCATGTGGGACCCGTTTAATGAAGGGAAATGTAATCATATGTCATTAAGACATTCATTTAGTTTCAGATTTCAGTGATATAATTTCGTTTAGTATACAAGTCATGCCATTATGCCCAATTCAAATTTTATATTTAGGCCATTAATTATTTTGACGTCATTAAAGGATGCAACCTAGTTTTATAGCGTTGCCAGCATGGGTCAGCCATCATCGTTATTTGCTTTGACATAACTTGAGGATAATCGGGGCAACTCTAAATCCTCCACTTTCACTTATATACATTTTAACTGGCATAGGAAGTGCCCTAGGACACCTTCGGGAAGAGTAGCGGTAGCTCTGCATTGATACCCTATGCAGACAATTGCATTTCCCTACGGTCCTTTTTCTCTCCAGGTATGACCTGTCAGAAGAACGGGTGTACCATTTCTTATTCCCACTTAAATGATGAAGCATCTACTCGGCCAAAATAGACCGAATCATATATTTTGCTGCCTATGCTCGCACTGCCATTCATTATAGTATTTTAGAATCATGCCTAAAACTAATCTATAAGCTGTAACGCTGTGATATAACTAAACCATTTTGTTATTTATTAATATATTTATATTTAGAATGTCACGAAAAGCTTGCATTAAGCTATTTCCCTTAGATGAGCGGCTCCCATATGCGTAAATGAATTCTTATTTTATCTTATAATTCAAGAATTAAAATATAATGTTTGTTATATTGAATATGAAAATATTCATGTATTCAAAATCATTGTTTATAACTTTGTTGTTTAATAATTAATAAATATAACGGATGTCAGAGACCAATTTACCTGGCATTGCAGTTATATATGTGTATATTTCTTGTTGTGATCGAAGTGGCAATCGATCATAGTTTGTTAAATGCATTATATTAATTTATTCAAACATTAAAGTGTCTCTCTTGTGAATTCTTTTGTCTGGGTCATTAATTATCGTCTTTTAAAATAGCGTTTCTCTTCTTAAATTCATTATTTAACTTTTCCTTTTTAAACATTGGCATATAAATAAACCACACTATATGTATAAGCATAACATCCCATAATAACTACAGATGTAAGTACAGTATAATGAAACTAATCTAGCGTGAATTATATAAATAATTTACGTTTAGAACAAATTGTTTTTTTTATAATATTAAATTAAAGTATCTTTTAATCCTATCCAGAGTTCGAATCTTTATTTTGATTAGTTTTTAAATATAAAAAGGTTTTATATAGTGATGTATTATTTTAGCTCTCTCATCTTATTCGGGGATTCATCCTCAAAAACTCTAGTTCGAGTCTCATGTCTCTGTGCCGCTGGTGACGTCCGGTACAATATATCATATTTCCAACAATTTACCTCCAAGATATCAATAATAATTTCACCATTTTTTGGATTTATAGATTTGATTACCTGTTTTACTTCTTTATTTAATACTTAACCATCATAAAAAGTATTGCTTTCTTTTCTTTTATTACTATATTGTTTTTTATGGAATATTTTACACTTTAAGATATAAATATAGGGGATTTGAACTCAGACTTTCAAGCCACTTCAACAATCCACACTATCTCATACTACTGAAACACATGACCACACACAGTCCGAGTTCAAATCCCCTACATTTGCAATTGGGCTCCAAGTATAAGAGTGCTTGGTATTTGAAATCTTACTTCAAGATGTAATCATTTTTTCTTCTAATTGTTAAAATATTTTTTTTTAAAATATCAAGATATTAAATTATATTTTCAAGACTTCTATTTTTTCTCTAACTTTTGTTTTCAATTCACAGTTATATTTTCTTATATTATTATTGACTCTTTGTACTATTTTACAAAATTGCAGATATTCAATTCTTCTAAATAGATCATTTTAATATTTTTTCTTCATATATTGTCATGTTGAAATGAAAATTCATTAATAAATTACTACTTTTTTGTGCTAGCTATCTATGTATCAGTTCTTAATAGAGTGTCAGTTATATTTTTATTTATTTGATACAAATCTGATGACTCATGAAACTATTAATATTTCAAATAATTGATAAATTCTATCTTAAATTAATTGGTATTTTTGAAGATTAGAGATATAACCTGTTATCACTATTTTTTTTTTTTAGCTTTTGTCTCTAGTTTTGCATTAAAACATATTTTATATCCCAACAATTGATTTTGGTTTATGTTTGAATCTATTAAATACATCACAGGTTTGAAGTATGTATTTCTGTAAGTCAAAATATAATCCAGATCTGCTCATTTTAATTCAGATGCTTCAATATTCATTTCTAATTTAGATTTTTTTGTTTTGCAAAAAGTAATTCATAATACTTTATATAGATTTTTTCACCACAAAATTTCACAAATCTATTTCCTCTCTTTTTTTTTCTACATCCAAATTTACACACAATACTTTCATCTTTCAAATGTTTTTCAATTCTAGTATTAAAATCTCCCATTACAAATTTGTTTAATGAAATAAAAAGCATTTTACATATCTAAATAAAAATCCTCATTTTCTCATAAGAATGAGAACTCATTGTTAAAAAAATTTGAATTTTTTGCATTTGATCCTTGAAATGCCAAATTAATCTTGCCACTTTTTCAGAGATATCATCAATCTTCTTAATGCTATGGTTCCACTTTTTATTTATAATAAATTCCATTCTACTTGTATTTCGAATTAAGTATATATCCAATTTTCAAATCAAATGTCTCCACCTCTTATCTATTTTCATAAAGTCATGATCCTTTATATTATATAATTTTCATTCTAATTTTCATAATCGATCAAATGAGAACTGAAAAGAGGTATGTGTAATTTTTAGTTCCAATAATGATATCGTAACTCAAATGGTTCTTTTCACCAATTAAATACATTTCTGTTGTTGTTTTGCAAATATATAAAATAAATTTGTTTTATATGCATAACATGAAACAGATATAGTAAAAACTTAAGCAATAAGGAAATATTTTGGATGTTTTGATATATATATATGAATATTAACTTTTCCAATATATTATCTTTAACTAGTTTTAAAATATATTTTCTTTCCTTCGCACAAATGAAAATAATTCTATTCTGCAGTTCTCAAATTTCCATTCAATTTTTTATTTTTTTACTTAAATAAGATAAAGAAAAAATTATATATCTCAACAATATTTTTTATGTTATTTTTTAAAAGAAAAAAAAAAGTTAAATTTAGATTATTAAGAACTGGTATAACTTTTGGTAGAAAAGATTTTAATTTCACTTACCTGAGAGGGCAAGTTTATTTTTGTTAGGGGGGGTGCGGAATCAAAAGAACTCATTTTTCAATGACAACTACGATCTTCAAATGTATTGTTATATTTTTGTTCATTGCTGCCGAGATGTAGAAAAATCTAAAAGGAATTGAAAATGATAAAATATTTGAAAGCACCTACCATTGTAGAATTTTAATTAATGAATGGCAGGATCCATTATCATAGATTAAATAAAACTGATAAAAAAATCATCTATTTTATCTATGATAAGAGTATATGGTTGCAAATGTTTAATTACTATTTGATATCCTAAATGCCCATAGGAGGAGAATAGTCTAAGATACATAAGGAATAGAAGTATCGACCACTATTCAGAAATAATTACATAAGCAATTACTAATATTACTGAATATGAAATGCAACCAGATCTCTATTATCAAATTTTAAGTGAGTGGCCTTCTGGTTTTAAACATTGAATTTCATCTGCCTTCACTAAATTATTATTCAAAGACAATTATCTTGTTAAAAAATCATTTTTTCTTATATATTTTTGCTATTTTTAAATTATATGCAATTGATTTACATTTATAATATTAAAAGGAGATAATCTAGAGCAGCAGTTCCCAACCTGTGGGTCGTGACCCCTTTGAGGGTCGAACAACCCTTTCACAGGGGTCGCCTAACCATTGGAAAACACATTTTTGATTCATAACAGTAAAATTGCAGGTTGGGGATCACCACAACATAAGGAACTATATTAAAGGGTCGCGGTACTAGAAAGGTTGAGAGCCACTGATCTAGAGTATATAATTAGAAATTTTTTTATGAAAATGTATATATATTAATGTAAATATAAAGTATATGTATTTATTTTTAAACCGATTGTATTATTCTTGCTAAAGACTATACATAGTCTAACTATTGACCTTTTAGGAATGCAAATATTAAATTCAAGTCTCAACAAAAATTGGAGAAGTATAATACATTAGTTTGTAATATTGAAACACATGTGACTTTTTGTTTGCTGTGTAGTTTTGAAAATATATATATAATAAATCAGAAGTGCCAACACCTAACTGGTTATTGCTTTAGGAGTGAATGAAATATTTACTCAAATTATAGTATTGTTGTCATTCAAATATAAAACTTTTAAGAAGACCTGTGATTATGACTTATTATGTTTTTTAGATTCTATTACATTTTAAACATCAAAATAGTGTTAGGAGTCTTCCCCAATCATTACTATCATAAAAGCACTTTAGTGCACTGCCTAATATTCACTTAATCAGATGAATATGATTTGGAACAATAGGAAAGTTAATCATTTATGGTTACTCAACTATTGATTAAGATACCTTTGTTGCAGAAAAACCTGCAGTTGATTTTTTTAAAAGGATAATATAACATGTAACAGGTTAATCATTTAACTTGACTGTAGCAGATTCTACATTAGTTTAAAACTTAATATAATGAATCTCCAATACAAATATAATAATGAACTTACATTTATACCCATTTTACTGACAACCATAAGCCATTACCTGTACCTTCTTTATACCATTATTTCCTGGAGAATTTTTTTTTAAAATCACAACAGTAATAATAATTTTAACACCAAAATAATTAAATATTATAATTATATAATTTCTGTGAGCTGATAGTTCATGATTTCTAAATAACATTCATGAAAATTTATCTAGGCACATTTAAATATTCTAAATTTAATTATTATAAATTTCACAATAAGCTGTTAGCACTTAATTCATGTAAGAATATAATCTATCTTGGAAGTTGATTTTTCCAAAATGTTTTAAAATATCACAATTATTTATTAGTATTTCAGTATACTAATTAATCCATTTATGGAAATAACTTTTATAATATATAACAACCTGATGTATTCATGGAAATATTATATCAATGAATGTTAATCCTTTATTCTTAAAGTTTACATTATTACTATAGTATCATATATAAACTAATTCAGTGGGTAAAGCAGCATTAATAGAATATCCAAGGATTTTAAAAGCTTTCACAAGGATAAGAATGCTAAAATTTGATATCCTATGGGTTCGAGTGTATTGATAGTATTCAGCTATAGTTTTTTTTTTAAGTGTTATAGCATCAGCCGGAATGCGAACCCACAACCCAGGCAACGGCCTGCAAGTGCAAGGCAGTTGTGCTGACCTCTCAACCACCAATGTCATTATGAGACCAAGGATAGTAATTAATGCAACAATTCAACTTTATTTAATAAGTCTAATTTGCAGATTTGAATAGTTTTTTTTCCATCTATGCAAAATTCATATTGCTCTTAATCAATAAATTTTCTATGCATTTTTTCATTACTCCATGTAATCCTGAGGTAATTGTAACCAATATCACTTTCAAATAAGCTATTTTAGTTTTAGACAAGACATAAATGATTAATGCAGTGTGATTTCAAGTAATAATATTCCATAAGTGATTTAACAAATTTCACTAATGAATGAAAATATTAAATTTTGTTCACTATAAGTGGCATCAAATGATTTTTCATTTCTAATATTTTTTAATTTCTACATTTAGGATGATGAGAAAAACATTTTTCAATTTGGCAAATGCCCAGTTAATTTTCTCTACTCAGCCATGTTGAAGGCTAATAAAATAGCTGATTTCAGATTTAAATATGTGGTCCTGCAGACAGTGATTTGAACAAAACTTCACAATTTTTTTCAGGTGGTAGTATTTATAAGTTGTTACCATGTGATCTGTGATATCATAGAATATTATCCACAATACTTCATGTTTTCCTTTAGTTGCTATGGAGATGATGTGAAGTTGGTGATGTTTTATTTAAAGTTTTACAGATTTTAAAATGCCATTTTTGAAACAGAGATTTTAAAATAATTATTAAATATTATTTTCAAGATTTCAACATTATTACACACATTAACCCAAAATAAATACACAATTGTTCATTTTATAAATAAATATTAAACTAATAATTTTATTTTATTAAATTTTAAAGTTCTCAATTTTAAATCATTAATCTGTTTGTCCAATTTTAAATCAAAATCCATTTAAACATTGTATGATTATTCTTGTTAAATTGACTTCATTTTAACATAAACTTTCATGCACATACACATACATGTTTAAATCATAATGTTATTTTTTTATTATTCTGGTTAACTATAATATTGTTTTGTCCTGCTCTCATCAGTTAATCTGGCATATTCTATCTTGTCTATTTTTTTTCTGTAATATTAGTTTTATGTATGGTGGTTTTATTTTCTATAATAAAAAAAATAATAATAATAACTATGCTTTAAAAGAAAGAAAAATTTAGATCCATATTTGATATTGTATAATTGATAAAATCTGTCCAGAAGACATCTTGGATGATATTATTAATATATTATATTAGATATTATTAAAAATAAGAATATTACTTTTTAAATTTATTATTGATCTCAATAATATATTAATAAGAATGAAAATTGGTTCTATTTAATAAGCCCATAAAAATTTTTGTAGTTTATGACTATGTTAATTAATTCAAGTGTCACAATATAAGGTTACAATATGTATTTATATATAATGATCATGTGCAATTTATACAAAGGTTAATATTATAATAAATAAATAAGTATTGTTACCAAAATTTGAAACAATTTTTAAATGTATAAAATGATATATAAACAACATCTTTTGAATAGTTTGCAAGAAATGAATTAAAGATTTTATTGTAATTATGTTAACACAATTGTAAATAAATAAATATTGTTATCAAAATTTGAAACAATTTTAGATGTATAAAATGAATAAGCAATATTTTTTTAATAGTTTGCAACAAATAAATTAAACAATTTGTTATAATTGGATTGCCCATAATTACGTTCCAAATTAAAATCTGGCAATATCAACAAACGAGTATTTGCAATGAACACTTTACAATATAAAAAATCAACAATGATAATATATATCAATAATCATTCTGTATTTATAAAGTTTAACAACAGACAATACACAAGAATTATCATAAATATCATAGTAATAATAATAGCAATATTTAAATTAATTGGAATTCTGTATTTTTTTTTTTTGCTATGAGATAATTCTCTTTATATTTACTTACGTTTTAAATAGATATAATTTTTACTGATAAAACTCATAGTTTTATACATTTAAAAGAAAAAATATACAATTTAGCAGTAGTTTTGAATATTTTCTTTTTAACCAAAGTTCATTGTTAATTTTATTAATTAGATTCAATGATTTGCAAATTCTTCAACTATATTTCCTTTCTAAGTAGCATTACAGTCAGAGTTTAAAACATTCATTCAGTCTTCTCACAAAGGGTTTAGGAATGATATCCAAACGATTTCTAAAGTTTACTTATTGGCAAGTCAATCTATAGTCAAATGTTGTACTGATTAATTCCAAAGCAGCTACATGGAAATATAAAATAACTACTTATTCCCAATCCTGATATTCTTGGATTCAGTCAAATCTGTGTAGATTCTTCAGCATGTTAGCCCAGCACTTTAAATTGTAATATGATAATGGCAGTATTTATAATTTGGTAGATCCACTGGCTAGTTTTTCATCAGTAGAGAATTACTTCTGATAAGTTTAGTAAAAATTATAGAATTGGAAAATTGAAGAGAGAACAAAACTGACTGAAAACACATTTTTACCTTCCTATAAATCCATCATTTGTTATTCTGAAACTCATAGATTAAACCTAGTCTGCTTTTAAATTTTAGCATGGCCATCTCTTTTTTCACACTTTGCAATTGCTTTATCTTATCAGATTTATTTTATTTAATCAAAGTCCATTTTTATGACAGAGAAAAAAGTAAAATAAAAAATGTACAATATGAATTTACAAAGTATTATATTGCATTTAAAAGTTATATATTTTGATTTAAACTTTATTTTTATAATCATGTTAGTAATAGGAGTTTTATATTAAATATTTATCACGATAATTTCTGCTAACTTTTCCGATTTACTATATTATTCTTGGATAACCAGCATCTGCCCTCCTCCTCCCCCCAAATATATTTCAAAACATAATTTAATTGATTCACGGGTTCTGTGATATATTTTTACTAGGTTCATATATATGTAGAAATAAATGCACACACGTGTTTTAAACATTTTATTGCTATCCTATTTTTGTCGTACTTACTGCATGTATAATAATTAAATTCACTGTTACTCCCCCCCTCCTTCAAGTAATCTAATATTTAAAAAAAGTGATTTAAAATTCAGTATAACTGCCTATGTATGCTCTCAACGCGTATATCTGCAGTACACACTCGTAATACTCTTCCTTTAATATGTTGCATCACGATACAATAATATTAATTCCTCTGTCTAAATTTCACAAATGCTCGGCTTGATCTGTATTTTAAGTGTGACTTTGATTATAATACAGGTTATGCATCTAGATTTGTTTTTATCTAAAGCAATATGTTAAAAGCATTTTAAGATGTAATGTCATGCCTTGATATAGATTTGAATAACGAGTATCTATGACTCTTAGCTGAATGCAGGATTGGTTCTCTGGATGAGATAGCAGGACAACCGCCTCAAATGCTGAATTAAAATAGACACAAAATTAAAAATTATATTGAATACATGTGTGATTTTTTTAATAAATATATTTATTTTTACTTAATATATAAAAGTATATTTATGTTACTTTGTTTAGTAGACTATTTTAAATAAGCCTTTTCAATAATTTTAAAATGTCCTGGTTCGACAGTAAAAAGGATTGAAACCTGTTCGAGACCTTATACCAGGCAATTGACAAGCATGCAACGTAATTCTTTTTTTTTCACTGTTTCTGTAATGGAAGGAAGGGCACTGAGCTGTTTTAAAAGATCTTTACCCTGTATTGGGATTTCTATATAAGTTTATATAGATAACGTAAATTAAATATATGTATAGCCCTGTATAGTTAATGAATAGGTAGAATGATAGACTAAGAGTTAAATGCTTCCTGGATCGGAAGTTCAGTCTTTAATTTCTAGTGTTCGATATATGATTTTCTGGGTGAGTAATCATTCGACTATGATTATATAAGAAAACCTTGTAATAAGTAAAGGCATGTCCAGTAATTAGGCAATATGATATTATATCCAAATTTCCTATTATTTATCATTCTCTTAACGTAATACAAATTTCATGACCAACTATCTTTTACTTAAATAATATTAAACTGACGGCCTAAAAGCACCATTTAATTTCTCATCAAGTTGCGAGAGTAATTAGAAATTTTCACTTTCAGATGAACCAAGATTTTTTTTTTTTTTAAACTGATAAGAAAATCTAAATTACGAAGGCAAAAAAATCACTTTTTAATTTTAAATTTTCAATCAATTATTTATAAGATTGAAAAACCTCGCTTTGTGTGTAATTAAAAAAGACAGAGTACTAGCGGCATTTAACTTTTGATATTTGTTTATTCTACAGAGAAAATTTACTAAATATCAAGAGATTCAAAAACAAATGATAGATCGGTAGTAACAAATTCTACTTCAATTCTTATCTGGAAAAGAGTTATCAATTTTGAAGTATGAAATTAAACTAGAAAACTGCAATGACTACGTGAAGTTACTATTAAACTAATTAATCAGTAATAGTTTAGTAAAACCAGTTGTTGAAACTATCTGTTAACTACATATATACGTATTGTTAAATATATATATATACATATGTGTGTGTGTGTGTTTGGCATACATGCAATCATTCCTTAAATTAAATATATATAATTTTATCACTTCTATCCATTATCGATCCACAGTAGAATAAAGGTCTCTAAGTTTAATTCCATTTATCGGATCCATAACAATTTTCTTCTATATCACATTAATAAACTTCCACATTTCTGTTATACAAAAAATATTAATTTTATTTAGGTCAATCATAGTTTTTTAATCAACGGATTAACTATCTCTAAGATAAAACACATTCTTAATTATAACAGGAATTGATAACGCTGGTAATTAATGTGCTTCTAAATACAAAAATTATTATTAAATTTTAATCTGTTGACTTCAGAGAATAATAACAACAGTTAATATAAAAACCAAGGCAGCAGTCTATTAGGAGAGCCGAATGGTAGTCGCCAAATGACGTGTATAATATTCAATTGCTAAAACAAAAAGGAAAATAGAACAGTCAAAACAGAATGCGACCACCAGAACTTCAGCAGAAGCAACTAATTTTTTTCTAAATAGAGTTCACCACTGTAAGTGCCAAAGTAAAACTAAGGTTTAGGTTGACCCAATCCTATTATTATTTGATAAACCTGAGAGTTGTGCTGTTCTATAAATAATTCTGATCATAGTCTGAGGGTCATGTTGTTCAGTAAATAATTCTGATCATAATAGAATTATTCTAACATAAGCATAAATCTTTTATTATAGGTAAATTAAAATGTAATTTGTTTACTTCAGAAAACAATAATCAATATAAAAACATAGGCAGCAGACTAATAGATACTAGATTAAAATCAGCATTGGTGTGCATAATATCCAACCAGCGAAGAATGCAAGATAAAAAGTGACTGAAGAAGTGATTTAATCTCTCATCACTGTGGTTAGTGAACCTAGAACTGTGCAGATTACAATCTTCTTATTATAATAGTGATATTAGCGATTAAGCCAATGCACATGCGCGTTAAAGATAAATTATAAATGAATACTCTTACTTTTTCCATACATAAGATATAGTATTTTAGAAAGAATGGAATGAATCCACCCATTCTTTCAACCCAAACATGTATGTATGGGCAAATCTGAAGTGTATGGAAATGAGAGTGTGAAGGTGTTACGCAATTACTTTAAATTACATTTGTTATGTTTGAATGAATGACGCCTGCGAAATCTTTACAATTTACGACCCGTCATTCTTTAGTTGAAATTAAATATATATAATGAGATATTATTTTATATAGCACTCTGTTTTAATACTGTAATAGTGATATTAGCAATTAAGACAATGCACATGCGCTTTCAAGATAAATTATAAATGAATTAATCGCTAATATCACTATTACAGTAATAAACCAGAGCGCTATATAAAATCTTATTATTTAAAAACCCTGACGGATGCTCTGTTCTGTAATAACTCAGTTTATGTTGGAATTATTCTGCAATTGATTAGATTTCTAACATTTAAATAACTCATTGTATTGCATGTTTTAACATATACACATATATATTATAACAGATTATGTTTTTTGATATTTTTTAATTTTTTATTTATTTATATAATTTAGATTATGTACAGAAGCGGTCGGATCTAAGTTTGATATTAGCTTCATGATATCTCATCTGTAGCCCACTTCAAACCCTAGCACTAACCATGAATTTCCTAATGCAATGGGGCTTTATACATTTAATACATGCTAGTTTCAATAAAAAAAACAGTATTATATAAACATGTGTTAAAATCAACTACTTTAATATTTAAACTAACCAATATCATTAATAAATTCATGATAAAATTATTCATGAAAATGGATATATTATAACTGCGTGGATTGTGTGTATGTATTTATAAATAATTAAATATATATATTCGTTATAAAGTTTCATTGCATCGGAATGTTTATTTTTACTTATACCAGTTTGTTCAAATTTCTGTGATTAAAAGCTACATTCTTTCGATGATCTTTCAGATTGCCCGCTCCCAAAGACAATGGGGAAATTTTTATTAATTAGCAAAAAGATAATAATTTAAAATGTAAGGATGGTTCCTAATTAAAATCTATGAATTCAAAGTTAATGAGTTTGAAAGCTTTATCAAGGAATGTATCTAAAATCAATTAACAAAAATTTGTAACTTTGATAATGTAAGAAGCTTTAGCCTGAAAGCATTAAGAGTCAGAATAGGCAGGAAACCAGAGAACAGGTATAAATAGCCTGGAAAAATTTCAAGAAAGGGAAGTCATACTGTTACTAGAAGCTATGTACATTGAAATTTATGAATCTTCATAGTGTTTCCATAATGATTCATGGCTAACTTCAGGGATCTGATTGCTGGACCTCCGAAATTCCCAGAGTATCTTCAAATGTAGCTGCAAAGAAAACTTGTCCATTACCAGTCATGAACTGTCAAGATCTGAAAGAATTTAACCCAAATGCTATCCGTATAAATTAAAATGTGTGCCTATGTTTCAATCCAATCAGACTCTGCCATGTAAACTAAGGAACCAACCACAGAAGAAATGGTAATATCTTTCTTTAATGAACTGTAACTTTCTGGCCAGTTTCAAAACTTTAATTTACACTACCTTTTAAAATTATTACTGTTAAAAGCTCTTCTCATTTCATAATGCCTTAATCTGTATAAATAACTATCTTTTTCTATCTCTAGTTTTTAAAATTAATACTTTGTTAAATTTCCCTTTCTCATGATGGTAGCTCGTAACTAACTTATTATATATATTTATTAAATAATTATTAATGTCATTTATTTTCATTGTATACCAATAATACTTCAACTTGATAATAATCCCTTTTGTTACATTTACCTTATGAAAATAATATAGTATTAAGTTTTATAGTAATTCTTGCCCATTAGAACTAGATTAATACAGTTCTACTAATTATCGAGTTGAAGGAATTATTAAATGCTTGCTATTTTACTGATGGCTAATAATGACTATTAGCCATTTTTTAACCTATGCTCCCGGCTATTTTATTGAGTTCATAATATTTATTTATTCATATTAATAATGTTAAAATGTCTTATTAAAGGTCGATAAAGAAAAGTAAATAAATATATTCTAATTTAAATTTTATGCTTTCTATTAATATTCAAGGAGGGCATGATATTTAGGGTATAATTAGCATAATTTTATAATTGCGTTAAATACTTGTAATTAAAGCATGTTCGACTTTAATTCAACTTGATCAGGTCATTATACAGAGCATTCTTTATATAAAATGGCTTTTATTACTTCAACATGATGACTATCAAATTATCATTTTCCAAACATTGCTGATGCGAGTCATCTCCTGCTTCGTAGGCTTATCATCGGTGATATTCTTGTTACTTTAATTACCTAGGAAGAAGTCACTTTCTCACTCATTCTTTATTATATTGGAACACCAAAGGTTTGCAGCTATGACCTGGTCTGGCTTTCTCTGTGTTCCATGTCTCCTTGATAGGGCAGAAAGACTCGTAAAACACAAGCCGCCCTCCTACTTAAATCACCATCAAGCCATTATCTTTCATATTCATTTTTATAGCTCATAAGATATCAGTACCATTTATTTCTCAGTTCCAATAAAGCCTCACTCTCATGCTCATAAATTGTAATAAATTGATTTTATTAAAGTCGAATAAATTCATATTCATTTATAAATAAATAAGTTTTCTGTTAAATATTAAAGTTATGCCCTCACTCTCATGCTCATAAATTGTGATAAATTGATTTTATTAAAGTCGAATAAATTCATATTCATTTATAAATAAATAAGTTTTGTGTTAAATATTAAAGTTATGCCCTGAATAATTACCATGCCTTTCGTGAAATGCTTTACAGATGTGTGAGAATAAATCTCACATTGTTTCTTTTAAAATTAGAATCATAATTTTGTTCCACACCAAATACCTTTATCCACCTTTGTTTTCTTTGCCAGGGCATAGGCATATATTTCTCATATAATTACATCTTAATTATTGGCATATGAGAATGACTGCCATTCTTATTGTAAATTGTAACTCCCATTCTTAAAGACTAAAGGTAAAATATATATAATATTGATCATAAACAAATTGAACAAAAATAGTTATTCTTATTAAACATTTTATATAATACATTTGGTTTTTAACTTTCTTTATTATTTAATAATTAATGCTCGCTGTCTGTATTGGCAACCCAAACATACATATATTGATATCTTTAGTTATTTTATTGTACATTAGTAGAATAAGATCAGGGGTCTCTAATCATCATCATCCATTGAGCTAATTTCTTGGCACATAGTCACATGCCGTCAACACATGTCATCCATTGATTTGATCTGAGCTCGTGAGTTGGGTTTGAATTCAGTTTGATCTTGGATTTAATTCTTTGGTTCAACTGGGTTTGAATATGGACTCTGGGTTTAGGTTGATAATGTGTAGGTGGCCAGTATAGTACATACCATTATTCAAACAGAGAGAAAAATATAATCAACACTTTACATATTAACTAAACTAATGGTCAGACTGGATATTGTTTATAAATACACAGACTCTGGCCATCTTTCAAGATTGTTAAATCTGCTTTTTGACTACTAAAACAAAATACCTCTCCTCTGGATACTTTGACTTATATTTGTATTGAACCCAGGCACCAGAATTAACAGGAATATTCACAAGAGATTTAAAATGCTTGTAGCATTTGTTTCTTTAGTTAGCTCAAACTGAACAAGGAAACTCCCTTCATTTAGTGGTTAAATATTGAATATTTTAAAAGAAAACAATATAATTAACAAATTTTGTCTTAACTAAATTTCACATGGTGAGAGATTTGGAGAGAAGAAAATTCAGGTCACATTAACAAATAAATAGCATATTTCTTTTCACAATTATCACATATCAAATTATAACAATAAATAAATAAATAAAATAAAACTTGAATTAATTATAGTCATTTTAACAAAATTAATTTCATCTTAAATTAGGTAGTAAGAGTTTAGGCATTGTCTAAATTTCGGCAAAGTTTATAAGAAAAATATAAATCTTACCCTTTATATTTCAGTTTAAGTCTAGACATTGCTTTTTGATTTTATATATATATATATTGAACCAACTGATGAATGCTGGTGCAACATGAAATATGTATATTGGAAATATTTTTTTTCCCCATATATGTTATCATGTTTATTAGTTGTACAGGATGGAGTGGATAACTTTAGGAAACATGAAAGTCTGAATTTAATTTAATAAAAAAATGGCTTCTATAGTATAGCCTTATTGTTGTTCCAGATATGAAAATGAAGTAGACTACATGATGATAATAAAACCTTTCAATGGTCATGAAGCTATACATCCTCAATTAAGCACTTTCATCTTGCACAAGCTAGCGAGGATTTAGGTATTTCCTCTATAGGAATCATATGTTATCCATATATGGATCAAAAAAACAATACTGGAATATACATTAAAATTTTTATCAATGTGGAATATATGCACAACATTTTATTTGAAACATTTAGAAGATTTTATTCTACATTAAATACTCACCCTCCAAAATATGACAATGCTACTACGAAGTGGATAAGTCTCCCCTTCATGCCTGGTCTATTCCAATGACTAAAAATCATATGTGTTGATGCATTTAATGTCAGCTTTAAAACTTCTTTAAATCTAAATAGGCTTATGAATAACACAAAGAATAGGTTATTGCCAAATCAGACTTTTCAGATTGTTTATACAATAAGATATAATTAAAACAATTACAAATCAGTCTATTATAGAGAATCACAAGAAAATAGGGCCACTAAACTGGAACATCCATATATACACACTCTCATGCAAAAAAGATCTTAATGTAAAGTCAGTGTTTCTTGAGCATCAATTAAATTCTGGCCATGATTTCAATCCATGGAACATCAAATGGACTTTCCTGAGCACAAGGAAAGGAAAAGAAAATTTAAAAAGGTCTGATTTATCAGTAATAATTCCCATGCGATAAATAAAAGACTCCTGCATAACCTCATCCAGAAATGGAATAAGTAAATTACATATCAACCAATAAATTAAGTATTTACATATTAACCAGAAAATATCAAGATCATGTTTTCTTCAATATTTACACTAGATGAATTGATGGGCTGAAGTGCCATGATTATGACCTCCCTCTTCAAAAGCAATGCTATGCAAATTATTTCTTTAATTGTCTAACAGAATGTAATCTTTTTTTGTATTAGCATATTAACATAATTCACAGAATTACATATTTTAAAAAAGAAGAAAAATTATAGTACAGATTATCCATGGACCTAAAACAGCCTTAAAGATATTAATGGCTGTAACTATATAAAAAAGAAAGACTCAAGTTTTTAGCAAATTGTTTGTACTATCAAGTCTTTCCCAATTGTTGCAATATATACATAAGTAAGTCTATATATCAAAAAGATAAAATTTTAATTTATTTAAAAATACAATTAATTCAAAGGAATCTTCAAGGGTGTAAGAAGGTACTGAAAACATAGAATGTATATAATAAAGAGTTTCACTATCCCCAAAAGCTTAAACAAAAAATGTCAAAATATAGCAAATAAGCTTTGCAGACAATATGACAAGAATTTAAGATTTTTAGCAAATAAGCAGTAAGTAATAATAACTAACGAAGCTAGTGAAATGTTCATTAATCTGACAAAACATTCTCTACCAACCATCCTCTCTCCTAAAATATAAAAGCAAGTGCTCATCTTTGGGTCAAAACTTGTTGGGGATAGATAGAAATATCTTTGTATGGAGGTAATAGCTGATATTGAGGCTATGAGGATAGTCTCTAAAAGAAGGTGTGGTGAGTAATGGGCATTGTGGAATAGGACACAAAACAATAAAAATATGAGGATAAAGAACATAAAAATAATTAGAAATTATTTTCAAGCTAATCAAATTAAATATTTGAAAGAGGATAAAGGGAACAGTTTTATTGTGCTAACTGGAGGTGAATATAACTGCAAAATCGAGCAAATTGATAAATTTCAATTTAAAATAATTGAAATTTACAATTTGAAGTCGATGAAAAATAAATTTGTGGTATTTATATTGAGAAAACATTAGAATATGACTGTCAGTAAAGCAGAATATCATAGAATTTAACCAATTGCTTCCATTTCCTCAAGAATTTTATACAAATAGAAGTTCACAAAGCAAATAACCCCCTTATGTTGTTAATAGATTTTGGGGGTACTTATTTTTATAAGATAGTAAATTAATAGATGAATGGCTCATTGACTATATAGGATTTGGTAGCTTTGCAATTAAGTCCTCATTTGACTGGTGCAGATGTTAAAAGCACAAAAATTGAGTTCCCAATCTAAATTTGCTTTTCTCAACATAGTTGAGCTATACAGCTCTGTCTCACATCAAAGGTCTATAGATATAGTCCATGATTTATTAATAAGTTTAGGGTTAGTCATAGTAAGACTGAGTTCTTGTTGATGCACTGAGGTTGATTGATATTGACATTATGATGATATTTAACAGCAAATTTTCCAAGATGGAGCATGCTGGCCTATGGGATTACCAGTAAATGATACTCTGTAGCTTAAAACTAAATAAATACAAAGAAACATTTATCATCAAATTTATTTCTGTAGTGAGAAAATCTTTCTATATTCATTATGTAGATGATGTGTTAATCTGTGCATTGGAGAATAAAATTAATAAAATAAATGTTTTAATGGAGAGCTAATCTTTAGTTTGGATAATAGAACAGGAAGATGGGCACATGGGTATAAAATTTTTAGACCTATACATTCAAAGATCTGAAAGTGAGATAAACTACATGATAATAATAATAAAACTCTTCAATGTTTGCAGAGCTATATATCCTCAGTTGTGCACTCCCATCTCACACAAGCTGTCAAGATTTAGATATTTTCTCCATAGGATTCAAATAAATTACCCAAATATGAAAAGGATTGAAAGAACAATATTGAAAGATACATTAAAGATTTGAACAACATAGATATAAGCATAATATTTTATTTAAAGCACTTAGAAAATTTTATTCTACATTAAATACTCGCCCTCCAAAATATGACAATACTACTAAGTTGATAAGTCTCCCCTTTATGCCTGGTTTTTAAAACAGCTAAAAAGCTTATGTGCTGATACATTTAATGTCAGTTTTAGAATTTCTTCAAGTATAATAGATTTATAAACAACATAAAAGTTATGCCTCCAAACCAGCCTCTCCAGGTTGTTTATAAAATTAGATGCAATGAAAACAGCTTCAAGTCAGTCTATAATGGGGAATCACAAACAAATATCACCATTGGGCTGACATAACATCCATATATATATATATGAAAAACAAAAAACAAGTTAAAAACTTGCTAACGCTTGTATTTATGTCAACAGATGGTGTTCTACCAAAAACACCATCAAGCATTTGTTTACATAAACGTCAGAGCATGCATTCACTATCTCTAACTTTAATTCCACTTTCAGATCATGATTTCAAGCTATTTGCTATTGTCAGTGAAAGCCAGGAATAAGAAACTAGATCTAAACACAAACTCTGAGCATTTATGAAACAGTTTCTATTCAGCTTGCAAGCGTGAATCTTTTAGGCACGTAATGTCTTCAAACTCAGCATAGCAAGTAGCAAGCCAGATAGCTACAAGGGTCTGATCTCAGTTCAGCATCACCACATAGTAGAAGCCTCTGCAATATATATCATTGCTAGAAAGACCTCAAAGGTACATTTATGAAAAACAAAAAACAAGTTAAAAACTTGCTAATGCTTGTATTTATGTCAACAGATGGCGTTCTACCAAAAACACCGTCAAGCATTTGTTTACATAAACGTCAAAGCATGCATTCACTATCTTTAATTTTAATTCCACTTTCAGATCATGATTTCAAGCTATTTGCTATCGTCAGTGAAAGACAGGAATTTTAGAAACTAGATCTAAACACAAATTCTGAGCATTTATGAAACAGTTTCTATTCAGCTATACACTCTCATACAAAAAAGATCTCAATGTAAAGTCAGTGCTTCTTGAGCACCAATTAAATTCTGGCCATGATTTTGATCCACAAAACATTAAAATAGTTTGTGCTGAGTGCAATAAAAAGAAAAAAATTAAAGAAGCCTAGTTTATCACTAATAACAACCATGCAGTAAACAACAAAGACTCCTGCATAGTCTTGTCCTGGAAGTGAAACATTTAAATTATGAATTTACTTATCAACCAATAAAATACATATTTACATATTAACCAGTAAGTATTAGGATGATGTTTTCTTCAATATTAACACTAGGTGGAATGACAAGCTGAAGGTCTATGATTATGACACCCCACCCCAGGTCAAAAGCAATGGTCAGACAATTATTTATTTAATTTCCTAACAGAAAGTAATCTTTTCTTGTATTCGCATATTAACATTATTCATAGAATTAAATAAAAATACTATTTTATGTAATTTTTGTTTTTTAAAGATTGTGGTTTTAAAATTAGTCTTTCATTTCTCTTTAATATCTGATCTTCAATATTTATTCAAACTCATAAACATATGATGATTAAGAAAAAAATCTATAGTTATGTAACACATATAAGGCAGAATCATTGGCTGATAATCAGAAATTAGCTGCAAATGGTCAAGATTTTGTTTAGACTTTTGAAATAAAGTAAATTTAGTACCAACTATTCTAGGTATCATAAACAAATTAAAAGCAATTGTATTAGATTTTAGACAAAAACACTACAATTCATAAAATAATGAAAAGCACCAAGACTGTATCTAAAGATAATAAATGGAAAAGTTCTCATCTGGTTGAAATTGTTGATCATTATAAGGGAATAGATAGTTCATTAACAAATCATATAGATGTCTTAGAGATGCATATTGTGGTAGTATGAGTTTATTCCTACAAAACATGCATGATCACCACTAGGCATCACCAGGTCAAAACCTGCAATCAGACTCACAAGGGGTAACCTTATTCCCATTTTTAGATCACTGGTCATAATTTATTTTTCTCTAGAATCCTGCATGCCACAATAGGCTAGTTGCTTACCACATAATATTTTTTTATTACTCCCTTTAACATATTGAAAAGTTAATAGAAGGATAATGCTTAGTAAGTAAATATAATTTTTTTTAATTAATAAAAAAAATGCATATATACATGTAAGATTTAGTTTTGCAATAAGTTTTTTAATCCTATATTTTAAGAAAATCTAATGAAATGATTCAATCATTATCTAATTTCCCACATAAACAACATTCTTTCTCCTGAATTAAGATTAATTACACTCAATTATTTCCAAACATGAATTCTAGTTCTAAATAAACATTATATATATATATATATATATATATAGGTAGGTAGGTAGTGAAACCTTGAAATGGCATTATTAAAAGGAAACAGAAAAGAGATAACACCAGGAAAAACAAGCGACAAAATTGATGAACCTAGACATAGAGATTAATTTAATTCAAATTTGAAATAAGCAACACCTTTATTTCAACAAGAAGGTATTTTGTGCACACATAACATAATAGTATCTAGTAAAAATACCAAATCTCTCTCCCTCTTAGTTTATTTAGACAATAAGACCCTATAAAAGATTTTTAATTCAAAGTATATATAAAAGTTCTAACACCTAATCAGCCCTACTGGATAGATTGAATCGATTTTCATTAAATTATCTAATGATGAAATAGTAATAATAAATATACATAAACAATATAACAGATTTATAGGATATATTTGAATTAACCACAATTTATATAATGATTATCTTATCCTTTTTCTTTCATTACTATTACTA
Source organism: Epiperipatus broadwayi (assembly GCA_028023455.1). Classification (NCBI taxonomy): domain Eukaryota; kingdom Metazoa; phylum Onychophora; class Udeonychophora; order Euonychophora; family Peripatidae; genus Epiperipatus; species Epiperipatus broadwayi. The sequence goes on along the minus strand of JAQFVV010000003.1, from coordinate 16,827,273 downwards.
TTTGTAATATAATAATTTAAACACAATTTTCTAAACACTTCTATCACAATGAGTCCAATTACACCCCAATAGTATATTTATATTTACACAATCCAGATTAGGCATGGTCCAGCCAATGGATTACAAAAAATGAGACATGCTGGTTGATCTGAGCTTACATAGATAGTTGTCCAACTTGCAGATCATTCAACTGGAATAAGAGTCTTCTAGAAACTGCAAATCAATCATTACTTGTGATAGTTCACTTTCAAAAGTTCACACTAAAATTAGAATTACATTATTGGCTAGGTAGCTGTGGAATTCTTCCTATGGGCACCAGTAGTTTGCAGATGTATGGTCAGTCATGGAAAAGGAGTTTCTGAGAGGAATCATGGATGTATGTTGTGAGACAACATGACATAGTTTCCTTTTTAAAAGCAACAAACAATTTTTAACTTCCTAAATAAAAAAGATTTCTATTTTATAGTATAATTATAAATTTATTAAACGCAAATTGATTATGTAAGTAATATTTACTGAGGCTATAACCTCGAGAATATGCATGTAAAATGTGATAGTTGGGACTTCTACAGGTGTTTAACCACAAGCTTCATGCTCGCAGATCTAACCGCTTCAGCTTCACCTATTTAAATAGAAAGTAGGTTGAAGTAAAGAAGGGTTTCCCTCTTTTCTTCCATAATGTAAGCTTGTGGTTAAACACCTGTAGAGGTCCATACTATCGCATTTTACACGCATATTCTCAAGGTTATAGCCTCAGTAAATATTTTATAGTATGTGAAAACTCTCCCTCCCCCCCATCACTCAGCCTTTTCATATTGAGAAATTCATACAGTAGTTCTAATTTTGGTAACATATACAAGAGATGTGAAGTCAATATATATTTTATTTTCTTATTTCACTTCCAGGTCTTATTTTCTTATCTGGGTTTAATCATGAGTCCAAATAGCCCCTGAGTGTCCCTGTTCAAAAATTTAGAGTTTCAACTGAGTTTGTGCAGAATCGGTAAATCATATACTTACAGGTCTCGGACCATTCGATCTGTCATTTTATTCTGATTCAGATGAGCTTTTTTTTCTATGATGAAATTTGGATTTTTTATGATTTTTTTTCTAAACTATAATTTTTAATTTTTTCTTTTTCTCATTTTTTTTAGATGTTTAACTGGAAATTTTTTTTTATGGCTGAATTGTATTCTCTTACTGCTTGATATAGAAATAAAGTAACATGAATGTGTAAACCCTTTTGCTGCATGAGTCAGTGAGTATTCAATTACTTTTATTACTTATTTTTTTATTATTTTTTTATATAAATAAATATATATTGAAAAAAAGAAATATGTAATTTTAGATAAAAAATGTTTCAATGATATACAAATGTAAACATCCAGACTTGATCATATACTCTCAGCCATCTCCTTCATGTACATCATATCTCACACACATATGTAATCAGTGCTCATAATAAATTTGTTTATTTTTATGTTTATTGATTTATTTAGTTTTTATTCATTTTATCTTAGAGAAATTTTTGTTTGATATTTATTTTTTGAGTACACTTTATTTACTTGAAAAGAATACATATTTTAGGTGTCCTCCTTCCCCAATAATATAATAATTAATTATATTTTTAAATATATTACAATTTACTAAAGTTGTCTTTGCATAATATCTCATACTGTTTGATATTTATTTGAGTACACTTTTTTGAAAAGAATAAACATTTTAGGTCACACCCATTTTTTACTAATATAATATAATTAAGTAATATATAATAATATTGGAATATAATACATTACAATTTACTAAAGTCCTCTTTGCATAACATCTTGTAAATTATTCCTGTTATTTTTCCCCCCACTAAAGACCAAACATATTTCTAACAGATACTCTGAATGGAAGGACAACCAAATATTTCTAGTAGATACCCTGATATGGAAGAACAGAATCTGGGATCAGCAGTAAAAATGGAGGTCAGCTAGTAAAAATGGAAGTTACCAATTGGACTGTTTTTGTAATTTTTTCATAGAAAAATTACATCAGGTAAGACATATTATATATCATTTTTTAAGCATTTTGAGACACGTGTGATGATGCTGTCTAAGAAATTGTCATTTTAACACTTAACTTTCAAAATTTAGAATTTATGAACAAATGTAAAAATAAAGATGTTTAAAAGTGTTAAAAAATCTCTTTTTTCTTAATTTTTTTAAAGTAATAATTATTTTATCAGTTTTATTACATTCATTCATATTTTCTGGTTCTAAAAATGTATATACTTTTATATTTACTGTATTCAAATGGAATATATGTTTTAAATTATACTTGTAATTTTTTTTTTAATTCAAGATGGCCACTTAGATTATAAAAAGTTAATAAATTTTTATGCGCAATTTAGGAACTCATTGTGATTTACAAAATCTAAATTAAATTCTTTACTGTAATATACTTTCTCAATAGCATGTATCATTTCCATCACATTAACATACTAGAGTCTAATTTAAAAATATATTTTTAAATAGATCTTGATTACATACTACTTAATGTTATTAATGTATTTTGTCAGTTTACTTATTAATTACATAAATTTTATTAAAAAACAATATATACTATATAACATAATGAATATAAATAAAATATAAACCATTATATTATGATGTGGAAAAAATCCACCTCATCATTTCTCTCTCAGGAAAATAATAATAATAATAAAAATTTCCCTCTCTCTGATCTATGCTTTTCCCCCAAATCCTACCTACTCCCACACCTAAACTACAAATGCCCCAAATACTAGTCTTCTCCCTCCTTCTCTCATGATTATGTTCTAAAACCCCACATTGGGTGATATTTTCTATTTTATAACTCTAGTATATACTATGTGGTAATACAAATTGATGCATACAAAGCATGCATGATCATTAGCACATGTCACCATGACCAAAGCATGTAACCAGAGTCACTAGGGATATTCTTGTTTCCCAGCTTTAGAAAGCTGGTTATAATTTATTTTTACTAACAATCACACATCTGCAATAAACCAGATGTTTATGTATGCGAACATCCAACTCAGATAAAATTGGTTTCAGATAAAATTGGTTTATATTGCCTCTTTAAATATATCGAAAAGATAATAGATGGATGTTTGGTAGATAGAATATTTAATTAGTTAAATACATAAAAAATGCACATAGAATCTCAAGAATTAGTTTTACATTATAATTATTAATCCCACACTTTAAGAAAGTATAATGAAGTTATTCGATCATTATTTAAATCCTCACATAAGGTCAATTACAATCTATTACTACCCAAGCATGAATTCTGACCCTAGATAAACTTTATATACAAATATCAAAACAAAAGAACATTTCCAAGAGGTATATATGATCTTTCCTTTTTAACCAAGGATGCTGGTCCTGGCAATACAAGAAGATTACAAGCAAGCAACTGATTTAATCTAGACATAAATTAATGTGATTCATATTTTCCTATGAATAAATATTTCTTTCAACTGAAGGCAACCTGCACATAACAAGATGGTATCTAGTAACAATATCAAATCTCTCTCAGAGTTTATTTAGAAAATATCACATCAATAAAAGACAATTCAAACCATGATATAAACATTCTAACACTTAATCCACCTTACAGGATAGATCAAATCTATTTTTATTAAATTATCTGATGACTAAATAATATATATATATATATATATATGTGTGTGTGTAAGCTAAAATTAATAGATTTATAAAGTACATATTAATTTGCATAATTTATTTAATGATATGCTATCTTTTTCTTTCATTTTCATTACTATTTGTAATATAATAATTTATACCCAAATTTAGTAACTTTATCACAATGAGTCCAATTATATTATAATACTACAATTCATATTTACCCAGTCCACAGTTTAGGCTGATCCATCTGATGAATTATAAAGCATGAGACACATACTAGTTGATCTGAACTCACATAGATAATTGGACATCTTGCAGATCATTCAACTGGAATAGGGTCTGTGGGAAACTGGACATTGATTGTTACTTTCAATAGTTTACTTTCAAAAGTTTACACCAAAATTAGCATTACATTCTTTGATATCTGGCTGCAGTATTTTTCCTATGTGCACCAAATACATTTTTTGCTTGCAGATGAACAGTCTGCTGCATGGTCAATCATCAGAAATGGGTTCCCAGAAGGAATCACGATGTATGTAGCCAGATAATAAGGTGTAACTTTATTTTTAAACACAACAAAAAAAAACCTATAAAAAGAATTTTTATAGTATTTGGAGAAATTCCTTCCACCCCACTTCACTTAGCCTTTTCATATTGGGAATTTTGACTTTATTTCTACTTTTGGTAACATATACAATAGATGGGAAGCCAGTAAATATTTTCTTATTTTACCTCCAGGTCTTATTTTCATATTTGGGTTTAATCATATTATTGATTAATAAATTTTTATGTGCAATTAAAAACTCATTGGAATTTACATAATTTAAATTAAATTCTTTACTGTAATATACTTTTTCAATAGTGCATATCATTTCTTTGGCATTAACATAGCAGAGTCTAAATTAAAAAAAAATATTTTCAAATAGACCTTGATTATACACTACTTAATGTTATCAATCTATTTTTATCAATTTACTTATTAATTATATAAATTTTATTAACAAACATTATATATATATAACAATATTCACTAGAATAAAAACTACAAAATTTTAAAAAATGCCTGTATAAAATTAAAGATTAAAATTCTTTGCTATAGCTAGCTTCGGCGTATTCCGCCATCTACGCCGAAGCTAGCTATAGCAAAGAATTTTAATCTTTAATTTTATACAGGCATTTTTAAAAATTTTGTAGTTTTTATTCTAGTGAATATTGTTGTTATACTTATATTATTTGATATTACATATATATATGATCAAAAAATGGATTTAACTAAAAATATAAACTATTATATTATGAGGTGAAAAAAATCCTCCTCATTATGTTAAATAAAAATGTTGGAAATCAAAATATTCCACCTAGAGAAAATCAATCTTTACCTAATATGTATTTATTAAAAAAAAAGATTTACATAACTAATTATTATATGATTTCAATGTTATATATCAGAAGAGACCACATGACAATCATCCAAATCCTGTAGTTATAGGATTTAATATGGAAAGTTTAGTAAAATAATATTCATCTTACTTGATGAAGATATAATTAATTTGGAGAAGTCTTAATGGATAAATCTAGAAATTATTAGAGACAGCTAGGAAAAATTTAGAGGCTTAAATAAGTTTATTTATTCTTTAAGGGAAAGAATTTTATTAATGGAGAATTAGAGACAAAATACTTTGCCTACAATAATTGTGTAGACCAGTGAAGGATCTTCCATGTTTATGACTAATGGAAAAGGATTCGATAATTCAAAACTCCACAGGTCAAAATAATATAAATACTGGTTACAATATATTTGCTATAAATAGTCAGAGTTTTAAATCAAACTTCAATACTTTATTGCCTCATCTAATGACACTTAATACAGGATATAAGTAAAAATGTTTTGATGAAAATCTAAGTATATATTGAATGAATTATAAAATTGTAACATTATATTAGTGTATTTTGCAGATCAAGAGGAATTATGATTTTTGGAAGAATTGTTATGTTTAATAAGAGATCTACATTATGTTGACATTATCACCTTATATTATTTCAACTTTTCCATAATAGATATGAAAACCTCTGAGAGTTCAGTAATTTCTTTTGTTACAGATAATAACATTGATATTTCTATCATGGTTTATATCATTTACATTTATTAAATATTGATTTTTTTTTTTTTGAATAGTTAGAACATGTTTTGAATAATATGGGACAAGATTATAACTCAGAAGTTATTAATTATTTTAAATATTCTAAACTGTCATAGTTTCCAATAAGTTTTGTTTTCACCTACTAAAATTTCTGATCATCCCTGTTCTCTTTTTAATCATGTGTTTATAAAAAGTAAAATATTTGATTACAATTACAGAAATTTTAACAGCTGGTCATTTAGTAATAAATATATCAGTTAAAATTAAAATTAAAGTGAGTTTTTATTCAGCAATTCTACTCGTTCTAATTAAATTCATTATAACTAAACCTACTGGCACAGTTTTTAGACTAAAAGGCATTGATTTGACTTTTTAAAAATTTTCATAATGTCTGTATGTCTATATTTAGTGATTCTTTGATAAAAGTTCTGATAACAGCAAAATGTGCCCTAACTCATTCTGGATTCTCAATAAAATATTTTTTCTCATAAAGCATAAGTGGCATCTTTATAAAAGGGGTATTTTTATAAGTTTGATCACCCAATTGAATAAGAAAATTAAGTTGATGTGTAAACAGACCAAAGGAGATCATTACATTAATTATATCACTCTTTATTGAAAAAAGAAATATGTCACATCAAACGATTAATGATGAATTGATTGATATTCCTAATTTTATTCTTGATGCTAACCTTCCTTAACCTAATACTGATAGTAATAAAAATATAATAAATGATTTGACTGATGGTGCAACTAATTTACTGCCTGTTTCTGATAAGGAGGTTATAAATTTAATATTTGTTATGAAACACTATCTCTATGAGTCAGAGCTTAGTCATGGCTTTTATTTTTAAATGTTATTCATTATTGTTTTTTTGCAGATTATTTTTCAAAGATAATGAATTATAATTTTAAAAAAGGAGATAAAAGATTGGTTGATAAATATATACCTATAATGATTATACTGTTTATTTTTCAAACTTCTTGTATTGGCTTTTAAATCCAATTATTATGTTATTTATCCATCAATAACATACCTTTTGATTAAACAATTTAATTTTTTACTGTGTGAAATAATTACATATATGGTTAATAAAAATATGTGTTGCATTACTAAATCTTTGAAAACCATTCACTAAAATATTAGTATATTTTTTGATCTAACTAAAATATCTGATGGTATTCAATATGATATACTTTCAACATACTTTATATTAGATAGCTTCTTATGGAATTTACAATTGTTTAGTATAATGGATTATTACTTACTTACAAAATAGGAAATAAATAATTAAAATTGGTAATATTATTACTAATATTATGATTATTAATAAAGGAGTTTTTAGAAATTGGTATTAGGTCCATTACTGTTTGTAATATATTATTTTGAATTATTTCTTTATTCAACTTTATATTCTGTTGTGTTTACATATGAATGTAATTGGCATAAATATGATTTAATATTTATTAAAATAAATATACAAATATATTTATAATATATACAACTGCTATATCTTCACCTGATACCATTGATGATGTATATCATCTAGTTGCCATGTAATTATTAAAGAAAAAGACTCAAGTGCTCTTCCAGGTTTACTTAACATTTCCAGCTGTATCATGATATATTGCCTTATGTGTAGGTAGTGTACAACATCCAGCTGTAGTGTGACAGGTTGCTTCATGTCAGGATTATATCTAAAAACTTCCAGTCCTAGTGTAAATTTGCCTTATTGCTTTGCCTATATAGTGGACAAATCCATAATTATGTTGATCTCTGATGGTAATTTGTTATTGTTTGAATTTACTTTCAAATTGATTGCCTATTTATAGCCAGATGCTTTTTCATAGCGAAAGCAATCTGATTTACTGAGCACCACCACCTATTGGCCTGTTTCTGCTATTGTATATACCTTATCAATTTATATATCCATCAGTCTGAAGTGATGAATAATCAATCCAATCAAGTTAACATGGAATCTAGATCAGTCCATTTTTGTGGTAAGTTGAGCTATATTTTTTACCATGTTGTTTTTATCAACAGATCTGGTGTCATTATTTGTATATCAAGTGACTTTGAATCTTATAGACTCTTCATTGTTAGCAAGTGAATCTTCACTGTTGACTGATAACCTATAGTTCCATTTTAGCTGGTGCTATGCCTATTGTGTAGCTATCTGTCTGCTGTTTGAAATGCCACTATATGTAATTTTTTTAATTTGATTGCAACTGCTGGAATATTTTATGATTGCCTTGAAGATTTGACATAGATATTGAGAACCTGCCCACATATTGACACATATTTTAATGAATTGTCCTATTGTTTATACTCAGTTTATCATTAATCCTCTTTGGGTAGACCTGTTTTGATTTTATTTTTGTGAGATGTTTCACTTTAGTCACTATTAATTCCAATTGATTAAACCAGTCATAACATAATAAACTGATATTCTTACCAGCAGGCACAATAAGAGACAAATGATTTGTTTTACTAAACATAGTAACTTCAATCTCTGTTTGACACAAGAGTGGTATTTGATGGCTTTGATGATCAATAGCCACTCTACTTCTAGAATGCAGGTAATTATTTTTTTCTATTACTGATAGTCACATATTATTTACTGCAATGGATACTGCAGTCCTCATACCCAGTTCCATTGTTATATATCATTAATAATTATTTTGTATTTGAAAATCCAATTAGTGCTTTTCACATAATTTATGCTAACATTGATATTATTTGACTTTACATTGCCCTTCCAGCTTTTTGGAATGGACTCTTTCATTCTTTTTGAACAATTTGTTTTTGTCTTTTTAAATATAAGCAACATGCATACAATTTCCACACACTCTATCCATGTTGGACATTAGGTGTGTGTGGGTTTTGGTTTGTCACAATCTATAGTAAAGTTTTTCATTTGTGTTCATTGAAAATTTAATACTGTGGTCCATTTTCTTCAATGGAATTACCTTAGAGACAGCTAAAACAAATGTGATATCATGTTCCATCAACATAGTAAATCTAAGGTTGTAAATCTTTCATTCACAAATGAAATACTCTCTAAGAACTTCATTTAAAAAGTTCCCAAACTCATAGCTAAATGCTACCTCCCCAAACTTAGCAGCAAAAATTCTTACATTCTCCCCTTGTTTACAGAGATTGAAATTATATCTCTGAATTACCATTAAAGGTTTTGGGCAGAAAAAAATTAACTATAGAAATTGCACTTAATCAAAATCAAGCTCAACCAAAAGTATCAGAACTGCTTGTGTATGTAAGATCTTATAAAATCACATGATCATCATGATTGCATTGAGTGGCAATATTGTATTGAGAGTTTTTGCCTGTTTTAAAGATCTTATAAGTCTGAGAACTACAGATAGTTATAAATGTGGCTAATTTTACATAATTAGCTTTTTAATTTAAAAGCATTTGATCCATATAGTTTGGTGAATTTTTTGGACAGGCCATATCAAGTTCATTTAGTTAGCCAATTTGGGCCATATTGATTTTTTTTTATAGTAAATGGACAACTGCTCTGATTTGCTTATTTAATTCCTACTGACATACTAATAATGATGGCTGTCATTTTTTATAATTAATGACACAGATCTTAACAATCTTTGGGAGCAAGATCTTGTCATTTTAAAACTTTTTCATCATGGAAAAGGATGTTTTGTAAATCTGTAGTGCTCATAAGAGCCAACTGTCTTACTACAACTGTCTGACTACATCAAATCTATTTTGCCTACATATTTTCATATTATTTATTAAAACAAATATGAAAATATATTTACTTTACAACTGTTATCACTTCACTTTATATCATTGGTGAATTGTTATGTTTAGTTGCTGTGCAGTTTTTGAAAGAAGAGACTCGGGTGTTTCTCTAGATTAATCTAAATCTTTTTGCTATTCTATGACAGCTTGCCTTGTGTGTAAGTATGGTAACACTTCTAATGGAACTGTGACAGCTTTCCTCATATCAGGTTTATATCTAGGAGCTGCTAGTTCTAGTTGGAATTTGCCTCACTATTTTAGCCATGTAATGAACTACGGGTATATTGTCTTGTTGTTTGATTTTATCTCCAACTGGATTGCCTATTTAAAACTAGATCCCCTTCCATAATGAGGGAAATCAGATTTACTGAGCTTCATCACCTTGAGCTATCGAATATATCATCAATTCATACATCCATTGGTCTGTAGAGACAAATGCTCAATTTGATCAAGATAAAATGGAATCTGGACAAATCATTATTTGAAGATAAGTTGAATTATATAACACATGCACATGTTAATGACCTTTTGATATATCTAGAGATTGCCTACATATGTATGTTATGCATAACTTGTCTATTATGAAACATTGGTTAAGATAAATAATTTTATATAATTAATGTAAATAAAACAAAAGCAATTATTTTTTGATTCCTGAAAAAAAATTAGGAGCCACTTTTAATCAAATCATATCAATGTTATAACAATAATTGTATGTGCAACAATATTGAATTTTATGAGAAATATCATTATTTTGATTCATGTTTGTAATGAAAAAGTCATTTTAATAATGCCATTTGCAATTATTTATGTATATTGTTAACCATTATATTATATATCTAAATTTCTTACTACTAATAATTTATTACTGATTTGGAAAGATTCCTCTCAAGATATATTATTCTATGCACTTATGACATGGGGATGGCAAGGAAAAATATGGTTTCTTCATTTTATTAGTATCATGCTTCACATATATTGAGAAGAAGATAATTACATGCAGTGAAAGATTTGTTTCTCAAACATCGTAATTAATCAATAAACTAACTTAATCTAACTTCAATCTTTTAAAAACCTTTTCTCAGACAAATGTAATTCAAAATAAATACATACTATATATAAAAGTTTAGTTTAATACTTTAACAGCCTGCTTTGCATACTATGCTGTAAAAGTAATAAATTAAACTTCTCTTTATATACATTTTGTATGTATTTATTTTGAAGAATTTTATTTAGGAAAAATGATACTAGAAACATATACTGATTGTAAGTTAGGACACATTACATTTACCATTATGTCACTCATTTTTCAATATGTAGAAGTCAATATCCTAGATTTGTGCAAAATCCCCTAATCAGTAATAAAGAATATGTCTTAGGTGTTACTTATTCAATGTAGCAGCACGTTACTTGGGATTAACCATATTACTGCTACTTAATTTTTATTTCAAAATATGTTTGAAAAAATTTAATTTTAACAGAAACTAATAATATATTAGTATTAGTTTAAATTTCTGTTATTAATTCTGTACATGTTATTATTAATGATTTTGAATATTATTTATACAAATTAAAGTTGGGTTTTATTGTCAGGAAAATTGTAACATATGAAGTGAAATTTTTAATTAAAGAATATATATGTATCATTTTGAAATAAATAAATTCTGATTGTAATCTGAAAAATGTCTACAATTCTAATCCTACTAGCTGCATTTAATAGTGTTTATAACTTATTCTGTAATTGACCATTTTGATAATGTAAAAAAATATGATCTAAAATATTGTTTTATATATAGTTTAAAATTAAAATAAATAAATAGATGTTTATATTTTAGTATCACTAGTGGCATGTTTCAGTAACTGACCACTAGCCCAATATTGCTTAAAGGTATCATTCTGGTACAACCTGCATGAAGGTAAAAATTAGTCACAGACAGCTTAGAGTATAGTAATATCCACACTCAAAGGATTGGTATATGGTATTCTAGGTACAGATGTTGGTGCATTTTATTCTACATTATGCAATCATTTATATTGATGTATTTTAAGTATGATATAAATGTTAATGGTAGAAAGGATAAAGATAGCAACATCCTATCCTAGATCATTGAAAAGCTCAGCATCCAATGAGATAAACATGTAATATGAAATTAATTGGTTATTAAAAAATAGTTATTTATTAAAACTTTTATTATCATTCACAATATCAGTTTCTCTTTACAATTATTATAATGATCTCCATTTCATCATTTATTCCATTTTTTCTATATACATTTGACATTATCATCATTATTGTACTTGAAATGCATCTGAACCAATACAGTATAAATTTATACAAACAAGATTATTCATTAATATCATACAAAAGGTTTCTATTTTGGTCTAAACAAAATCAAATACAAGTTGATAAGGAAATCATTGACATCTCTTATGACAATGTAATGCATTTTTCATAAGCTATTGATAAAAGAATCAAATCATAGTTTAATGAAAAAAAATTATAGAGGTTCAATTGGAATAAATTTGTAAAAAATTGAATAATCTGTTATACATGTGATTATTGAAATATTGTATCAAAAAAAAAAAAAAAAAAAAAAACAGGTTTAACCATTTTACTGGCAATGCAGCCATATTGAATATTTAAAAAATTATGCTAACCCACAAATTTTATAATAACTTAAGTTAATATTATTCAAAAATAACATAATATATATTTTTTAAAACATAAAACACCAAAGAATGTAATTAAGCTGAAAAAAATATAGCCATTGGTATTCAAAGTAATAAAAAAGAACAAAATTTTAATATTTCTAATAATTATTTTCATATCATTTCATAAGTTTTAAATTTTCATGCATAAATTTTAAAACGATACTTTTGTTAGTAAATTATTCACATTCATCATTAAATTTCCAATAAATTGATATATAATAACACTTACCTAATATTAGTACCTTTCATTTTTCTAGTAGCCCTTCAAAGTGTTTTTCCATACAGGGGTTTGGAATGAATGTGTCATCCCTAATAACAAGTAGTTAATATTGATCAATAATTAGTATAATTTGAATATTATAATGAAGAACCTCAATAAAGTTTGTAATTTATTAAAACTTACTACTAAAATAGTCAATATATACAAAATAAAATAATAAAACCAAATAAAAAGTGAATGAAATACTAAATTCATTATAGATTTAAACTTGAGGTACATAAGTTAGTGGTTTAGAGGCAATGCAATGTAGTATTATTATTTATCCTACCTGTCAGTTTGTGGCAACCACTTTATCTTGTTAGACAGAATTTACCTAAAATATAAAATCAAGTGACTATTACAAAATTATAGCTTACAATTAAAATAATACTGCAACCAAATGCAAATACAACTTACTGATTAGAGCTCCTGGTGAGCATCTACAAGGGAAGATCTTGACCGAACTGGAATGCTAGTTGACATTCCTGCAGAAGTGTTGTGTTGTTGGAGATATGCTACCTATCACACTTTCACTGTGATAAATAGCTAGAGCACCCAGACATTAAACTTTTCCTGTATACAACTCCATACAGAACACATTGATTATGACTATCTGCACACATCCACCATTTGAATCCTCGCTTTATATGAGGGTTCATTTTGCCTCATACTACTATGACCAGTAAATTTAGTAATAGCTTCATCAACAGCCACCTCTCTTTGCATTTGATATGCAGCTTTGAAATTTATATTGCAGTAGTCTATAATTGACCTAAATTTACATACTCTGTCAAAATCTTTACTTTTAGCATTTTGTGTATTTTTTTATTATTATTAAAATGCTGATAAGACATTATAGAAAAAAATCTAAATCATGTCATAATATTGCAAAATATGTTTGTCTTTCTCTCATATCAAAACTCCAGATATCATCTAATTTATATACAGGACATCTGGAGGCAAGGCCCCTACCATGCCAAAAAATGCAGATAATTCACAATATAAATTTGCACAATTATGGGCTATTTTTTAATCAGCATATATAATAATAATAATTTTTTCATATATTTTTTTATCAAATATAAATTCAAATAATAATAAAAAATATATAAAATTAAATACTTACTAGTGGAAAGCTTCACCCAATAACATTCACTCATAACACAGAGTGTGAAGATCGGTAAAATCTTACATTTTTCCCAATGTAAACTTCAGGGTAAACACAATTCCATTAAAAATGAAAATAAATGAGAGAAAGTCAAAAAAATTAATTTAGTTAATCACAAAAATTATCACAAAATTTTTAATTTTTATCATAGAAAAATAAAACTTACATTTTCTGAAACCAGAAAAAAAGATGGATTGGAGGATGTACAAAGCACATGTGCAGACCATGTAGTTTTCCTGCAATTTTAAACTGAACCCAAACATTGCAAATTTGAAAATTCAAAATCACATTGTGCGATTGAAACAACAAACAAACTTAATGTTCTTAATTTTTTAAGACAAATAATATGAGTTATACATGTTTAAAATACATATATTCGTTATAAATAATGCAATAAATACATGTACACACAGATAAATTGAAATATTTAGTGGTAAAAAAAATATTTCTCTTAATATTATTATTATAAATAATCTTTAATGAGTATGTTTATTTGTTTTACGAATGTTATAGTTGATTTACATAGGATATCATCGTAACTTTTCTTTTCAAATTGGTCAACAAGATGTACCCTTGCAACAGCATCATTCTAATGCCAAAAACATTTTTGTATATCATTTTTTCAAAAAAATAAATAGAAATTCCTTATGATGTCATTAAAAGCTTATCGTTAACTATTGTAAAAAATATTGTATAATACAAAATCACAGGGATGTTGAAAAATTTTTAAATGTATTCCAAAATCAAGTTTCATAGATTATTTATTACATAATTTAAATTTATGATCCAGTTCACAGCCATATTTTTCTAAACACTTTTTTATTCAATTGGTTCCTAACTTTTAGATTTTAAAAAAATGCAAGTAACTAAACTCATTGAAGTAATTTTTTTGGGGGGACAATTTTTTCACTGAAATGTTTTTTTTTTAATGTGTAAGTTCTGCACAGATCATTTGCAATTGTAAAAGTTTTCTATCTAATCTATAATCAATATGGATATGAATTCAATTTTTTGATGAATATGATACCTCTCTATGACTAATAAAGAGTACATCACTTTGTAATCATAAATACATAGCGAAGCAATTGATATATATAGTCACATCAAGCTTCATGTTTTGCCAGCCATAGTAACTTCCTGCGGGGCCTGTAATTCCGATCTTGCTATGTATATATGCCATTCACCCAGACACTATATGTGTAATGATCCAAAAAAGTCATAAAATTAAAAAATATTTAGTAAAATAAAACAGTAATGTGCATATGGATATATATATAGTTTCTAAAATTCCTGTCTTTCACTGATGATAGCAAATAGCTTGAAATCATGATCTGAAAGTGGAATTAAAGTTAGAGATAGTGAATGCATGCTCTGACGTTTATGTAATCATATGCTTGGTGGTGTTTTTGGTAGAACGCCATCTGTTGACATAAATACAAGCGTTAGCAAGTTTTTAACTTGTTTTTTGTTTTTCATATATATAAGAAATAATCTTAGCAATATTATTGCTGAAAATTAGACATTTTCTTTATATATATATGTATTTTAATTAAAATGTTGGAATTTAAAAACAAAAAGAAAAATGGGGAAGACTCAAAATACTTTTGAAATCGTTAATTAGCTAAAATCATCTTTATCTGTAGTCAGATTATTTTCACTAATTAGAACTAAAATTTACTTAAAATTATGAGGAATCTTTTTTGTTAGTTCATTTGCAAATCTATACCAAACCTAAATTATCTTAAAAGGTACTTCGAATCTTATCTTTAAAAATATTTTACTAATAAAATATTTTACTAATTAGAATTAAGATTACAGGGATAGCTGCAGGCAAATGAAATCACATTCTTGGGGAGATTAAAAAAGTGTATAAAATGCCCATAGAACAAAAGAAGACAGTTAGTTAGTAAATTCTTTCAGGATGTCTTTTAGTAAGTAAATTTTCAGAGAAATGATTCAAGATCTCTAAATTTTAAGAAGTTAACACAAGTTCGGTGCTATGAATTTTGAGTAGAGGAAATCCAGCATCTTTCTCTTTTGTACTTCTCAGAGATTGACTGCCTTCTGCCACTGTGACGCTTTGTTCATCAGACCAAGCTACTAGGTGACTGTCATTCTGTACCTGCCTGCTATGCTGTGCTTTCCTGGAGTAACCTCACTTAATGAAGAGCTGCTTTAAATTTATATAATATGTAATGAAACTATGTCTTTCTTATTGTATTAGTGTATAATTCCTGCTAGTTTTACTCTTGAACTCTCTCTCTCTCTCTTTCTCTCTCTCCCTGTAATCCCTACTATTTTAGTCTAATTTTAACTTACCTTTCTTGCTTAAATTCTTGTATATAACTTTGTGTGGCTCCATTAGATATTTTTAACTTATTCCTTTTATGTATGTAGACAATTTATTCTCTTTAATTAATATGCCAATATCATTCAACCTTACGAGTCTAATAAGGGGTTATTTTATTTGTTTAATGGGTAAAGAAGCATGGACTTCATTTAAAATTTATTAGTAAAGTTTTTAACATTTTAACAGAAATTGCTTGCTAGGTTGGTTTTTATATTTAAATCTTTTATTCTCATTTTTCCATCAAAATTAGTTTCTTGTGGATGCATACTGTTATTTTATTTGAATTTATACCTAAATTGTCATTTAAAAGATCGTGAACCTGTCAAACATTGGTGGCTGAATGGTCAGCACAGTTGTCTTATAAGCAGTTGTCCCAGGTTCACGAGTTCACTTCCCGGCCGATGCTTTGACACAGGAAAGAAAAAAAAGATTGTGAATCTTAATATTGTTATCATCCTGTCTTGCCATTTGCCAGAAGGTTAGTTCTGTTACTAAATGCATTGATGGGAATCGAATTTAAGAATAATTTTAGTAGTTTACCATTAATAGTTAAAAGAGTTATTATCCATTATAATTTGCTTAATGATGCTTTTTTTAAACATATCATTGCACAGAAGTCAAACCATTTTCAGGTGCTAGAATATAATGTATTAATTTTATCACTCAGGTATAACACTTCTGGCATACCTTTTCTTTCTCTTATGTTATTTACATATATATTTTCTTTATTGCTTTGTCATTGGGAACTTTTCCCATCCTACTTTCTCAAAATCATTCATAATCAGAGGTATACACTACTCCCTGTGGAACACGAGGTTTATGGCGTTTTGATTGTGCTGTAGAAGTTCCATACATGTGGCTCTGGGCATTCAAACCCAACATCTCCATTCGGTATTGTTCTGCCAGAATGTGTGGATGTACCAACCTTCATTCATTCTCAAATGTGTTAAAATGATGAAGTATTCAAATTATCATAAGAGCCGTATTTCTCTAATGACATGCTAGTATTGTAACTGGTTTTATTATATTGATTTATGCCTGTTTGATTTTTTGTTAGCCGCAACAAGGTGTTGGAAATAATGACTCATTCATTAAATACACCAACATGCTAATTAGTCAGTATGCTGTTTTTAAACCGCCTTCTTTTAAAATACTAATCAATTCCACAGACGTAAATCAATATATATTCTCTGTAAGACAATGATTATATATCTTACCTTTCCCTGTCAATGTAAGGCATTGTTTGTTTCTTGTATACTTATTCTAAAGACGCCATGTCCAAACAATACCTATCAAACATATATAATGATTTTTAAGATTGCAAATAAATGATTGAGACTGTATATTTATATTTATTTGTCAAAATGATTAATGCTAAATTATCAAGCATCTTTCTGTAATCCGAATCTGTTCCGATCTTGTAGATTGTTTTGTGCATCCACAACATTCTGTTTGTAAAAATTTGTAAATTGGCATGTTCAACTCTGCACAAGTTACAACACACTCCATAAAATTATATCCATTAAACAACTAATGTAATGAGGATTTTATAAAAACCAAATCGCAAGTTTTTTAAATAGACATCACCCCAAGCGTAAAACATTTTGTAACATATATATGCATTTTCTTAATATTTTATTAAATATATATTTCATGTAAATCCTGGTTTTTGAATTATTATTTTTCTTCTAGTTAATATTTGGAATTATTTTCTTTAGCTAATAGCTTAGAATTAATAAATAACTGTAATAAATGTAATTTCTGGGTTACTCTTTACCATGATCATCATCATCAGTCTGATCTTATGCTCTACCACTGTGTTTCTGGGCCTGAAATTAAAATAATTATGCTATATCATTGGGAGTGTTGTTTTATAGGGTCAGAGACTTGAATAATAGGCAAATAGATTAAAATTCAGGATTGCTCAAGACCTGTGTATCTCAAGATGATCAGATTTGAGGTACTTTTGTTTGGAATTTGAATCTTGTTGAGTGAGTAGATATTTTTGACCAGTACGATCGATCGATCGATATATAGATAGATAGATAGATGGATAGATGGATGGATGGATGGATAGATAGATAGATAGATAGATGGATAGATAGATAGATAGATAGATAGATAGATAGATAGATAGATAGATAGATAGATAGATAGATAGATAGATAGATAGATAGATAGATAAGTAGACAAGTAAGTAGATAGATAAATATATAAGTATATGGTTAAAATAGAGGTAGTTAGATAAGTAGATGGTGGATAGATAGATAGTTGAATGGATAGAATGATTGTTCTAGATAGATATATAGTTGATAGATAGAAAGAGAGAGAGACTAAAAGAGAGTTGAGTTTACACACAGAATTTTTATTGATATTAGAATGTAATTAGATGGAATTTGAACTCAGACTTTCAATCTCCACACAGCTATCCAATCCATCTCATACAAACTCAGTCTTTCAAGCTTCCTACAACTATCCACTCTATCTTATTCACTTCTTCTTATAAACCAGTTATACAAGATGGAATGGATAGCTGCAGGGGGTTTAAAAGTGTGAGTTCAAATCCCTTTTAATTATATTAAGTTCAATATGGACAATATACTTGTTTAAATATGATATTAGAATGGTATCTAATTTTGGTTTACATAAAATAAAATCTAAGTGGATCATTTTGGAAATTAACTGATGATATATGAATGAAATCATAAATCTCCATATGATCAACTAGAGTGTCAAGTAATTTTACATTTTAGCTAATAATTCCTATATATTTATTTAATGTCTGCCATTGGAAAGCTAACAGAGTAGGCTTTGAGTCATCAGTAAAAAATACTAACTTGTTCAAAGGGTAAGATTTTTTTTTTTAGATTTATGTTCTACCACTATGACACAAATCTTTATTTACCGGTATGTTAAGCACTAAATTCTTTGGAAAATACTGTTTTATCTCACTATCCCTTTGTATTCCAGAACAATATCCATTCTGTCTTTTTCTTCTGTCAATGTATAAATCCTAATATATCAATAAAGCAAATGATATTATAATAATGTAGTTAGTTCCATATGGTTAAGTAGTTTATTATAATTTTTTAGTTGTGTATAGACTATGATTTTTGGAACAATGTACATAGGTTATTGTATTTAATGGTTACACATATATCACTTGTAAAGATGTCTAAAAGTATAAAATAAATTATATGTGTGTGATCGTTTAAATAGGATCTCAAAATAGAGTAAAATTCATTGGAAAAAGATCACTTGTAAAATGAATGAATGAATAAATCTTGGAAAGAATTTCATCTTGCAATGAATTGATAATGGTGAAAAACAATAATTTGTTTGCAGTAAGTGATTGCTCAAAACGCTGATCAAGTAAATATATCAAATATATTTATAGGTTGACACTTCATAAATCTAAGAACAACTAATGATGATGTAATTTTATTTCAAAACATTGATCCCTTACACAGATTTGATTTGTTTTCATCATGTGATGTTTACCGGTCATATAGCAATAATATTAAATCTTACTACATTTGAATGGCATTTTGCTCATTTCTTATTAAATACTCTCTGAGCAACGACAATTAATTTTATATGCTCATATGTGTATGCGTACATAAAATTGTTTATTTATTTTAGATATATAGAGAGGGTATATATCACGTAGAAAATTATTGTTGAGATATATGACTTGTGGGTTCAACTTCTTTTTTGTTCTAGTTCTTGTTTAACCTTTCTTATAAATCTTTTATAGATTTTCTTTTTAAATTAATAATAAAAGTTTTTAATATTTAAATACTTTTCTTTAATCTGAATTAATCGCCATTTACATTTTTTCTCTTTATAAACTTCATTGATTATTAAAAACATAATTTAAAGTACAATAATTTTTTCAATCATACCGGCAAACCTTTAATGTGTTTTTAATAACTGAAATAGTGTGGCTGTGATTAAAAGAGATCGGAAAAGTTATCAAAGCAAAAGAGAAAGACTACACACTGCAATTAGCAAAGAAAGAAGAACTTATAATTACTGATTTAAAAATATTGCTCTAAAAACATCAAAGATATATGTAAAAATAGGAAGCTATACAAAGAGGTAAATAAATAGAGTGCAAAAAAGCGATAATTATTTTTTTTATTATAACTCTATATCCAACATTTATTTATATATGTTATTTAAGCATTTTGATACAAGAAGAGGCTTATTAAACATCATAATGTAAAGGAATTTTAAAGATTGTGATTGCAATGGCAAGCTATCATCTGTGATAATAAAGTATTATGATTTAGCCATAATATCTTATTATCAATTATTCACCTTCTCTTGGACAGAAAACGTCATGTACATTTAAAAAACCCTCAGCTAACCAGCAAGCATTGGTAATCAAATGAGTATCTTAGTTATTCTTAGCTATGTAGCAAAACAGGGATAGATAGATGCTAATACCTTACTATTCTAGCCTAATAATTATTATCTTCTCTTTCCGTGTTTCTCTATGAGGAACCATGTTAATGAAACATCTGCCCTGCAATAAGTTACTTATTTACTTTTTTTCACAATATTTTAAATAAGCAGATAATCACAGATGTACTTTTAGTACACATATATTAAGATTTTATGATTTCAAAAAGTTATAAAACATTTTCATCATCAGGATTACTTGCCATTGTTTTATACTGCCGCTTAACAAAAAAATATTAACTTTTGTTAAATGGAAGCAATTAACAAAAGAACAAATATATAATTGAGAAACAATGAGGGCTAAAACAAATATAAATGAAGAGAGAAACATAAACTAAAAATCCAATATTTTCAAGAGACATGATAGATTGGGTGTAATTTATAAGATATATATTACTGACCTCAAATTTGTCTTATAAAGATATCTAGACAAATTAAGTCAATAATACTTAGCAAAGGTAGCTGCTAAATGTTAAATGCAAACAGTGCTTTCTACTGAGAAAAGTGAATAGCTAGGCAATTAGCTAATATGCACTGATTTCTCTTATTCAAATATACAAAGTGAAAATTAATATTCAATAATTGATTTGGAATTAAGAATCAATTACTTTCATTATTTAATAATCTATCAACTACCAGTTTTTCTTTACTTGGACTTATGTATATATTGTAACCAGTTGGGTTACATAAAACACACTAATATAGTGTATGTGCATATATATATATATAATAAAAGAAAAGTAGACTATATATAGTATAATATGTGCATATATATATATATAATAAAAGAAAAGTAGAAATAAACACAGAATAAATTTTTGCAGATATTTTTTTATATTTCCTAAAATAAAATAATAATAAGTAAAGAGTTAAATAACTCTGGGTTTAAAGTAAAATTTCATTGTGAAATAAGTATTTTAAAAAGGTCTGATAAATAATATCTGTAATTCTGATTTTGAAATTAACAAAAAAAGTAAGCATAATTTATTTTTTAAAATCTTTTAATTAATACTTGTATAAAATCTCTTTTTTAATTAATGCTTGTTTGCATTTCTACTATGTAGTTAAAAATCTTTGTAAATTAAAAATTCTAAAGGATTATCACACCTTTGGTCAAATGCCAAAGATTAAAGTAAAAACATGAAAATCACACTTTGATAGAAAATTTCAGCTTGTTTTCAAATGGATTAAAGTTAATTGAAAACAGCCACTGTGTTTTTATCACCTGACCTAACCAAGGTTATAAGAGACTGATTAAAAAAATATCAGTTAGTCTGGATAGTGATTTTTGAAAAAAACAGTGTGGATTGTAGTTTTTTGTAAGAGCTGAACAGAACAGCTTGGCTTCAAAAAATTTTTTTGAATAAGTGGCAGCAATTAGCTGACCAAAATGGATAGCTGCAGTTTGTTGTTGGCTGTAGCAGAGAGTTGGAAGTCAGTTACCATAAACTGATGTAGCTTAAGGCAAGATAGTAGACTGTTTTCCTTAGTAGGAGTTTGAATTCACATGGAGAAAATGACCCACTTTTTATGCTGAAATTCATAGCCTGAAATCTATCAAACCAAGATAGCTGCTTGCCTGGAATAATCCTAGATAAAAAGAGCCAACTACAAATCGAGATTTTACATGGATTGAATACTTTTACCTGATAATGACAACAAACATAGATTATATTTTTTAATGGACCAAAAAGAACCATCTTGTTAAATGAATAATTATATATATGCTGACTATCTAAAGGCAAAGAAGCTCAGATAAACATATATACAGCTGTGGTAAGTAGAGTTATATATAATAATGAAATTTTAAATAATTTCTTTAGTAAAATGACAATTTAAAAGTGATGCATGAATTTGTAGTTTTCATGCTTATGGTGGGTGTATAGTTAAGTAGGATCATCTGGATGCAGTGTGTTCATGGTGCTCTGAAATATATGCTTAGCACTGTCTAAACCTAGATATTGATCTCCCAGGGTAGACCAGCAGTGTAAATATAGGCCTCATGAATAGGCCCTGGTCTCATAAATAGACCTCACCCAGAGCCCCTAACTCTCACAAGAGATGAGTAGGCCTGGCTCAGTGCCTGATACTTTTTTCTGGATACTATTTCTTGTGAATGATCTGTCTAGGTACTTAGAAGGGGCAGTGCTTAAAAATGAGGTATTTTCTCATGACATCATAGGGCATTGTGTACTTAGTCCATGCTTGGCTATCTCCTTATCGTAGCATGAAGAGCTGCAGTTCACGTATTCACTTTTTCTCTCTCACCTTTCCTACATCATCAACATTAACTAATCAAGCAGAAAGATATTTTGAAATTTATAATTTCTTAATTCTATAAAATAATTTTATTTTTCGTTTATTAAGAAAAAAAGAGATGATTTGCTATATATATTTTGCAAAGAAATAATTTTCATATTCATTAAAATATATATATATATAATTTAAATGCAAGCATAATTTTGTTTGAATTAAAATCAAAAAAGCAAATCTTTTAAATTGGTCTAAAAATACTGATAATTAATCAACAAGTACCTGTCAAACAAAAGTTGACTTTATTTAGTTTGATAAAAAAAAAGATCTTATAAACTCAAACTAAATTGTAACTTATATCTATGTTTTGTTTATACACATATATGTGTGAAATTTATGTGTTTTTCAAATGAATTATGAAAAAAAAAAATTATTGTAACAAGTTTAAATAGGTAAAAGTCAGTGTGTGTGTATACATGCACACTCATATATGTAAAATTTTAATATCTTTTTGTTATTAAATGTCAATTCATTTATTGAATATTAATTGTATATTATAAATCAAGTGTCTGTGCACATATATATGTAAACCATAGTAATAACATGAATTGTAGCTTGTAATTTTGTAAATTAATGTAACAATTTAAATTTTGAATAGTAATTATGAAATGTAATAATTATTTTATGTTTAATTGAAATGTCTTCATCATATATTATAAAATGCATGTCTGTGTATGGGTATATGTATGCATTTATAGATACCCATTACAAAATAATGCAGTTAATGTAATAATTTGAATTTTGTAGTAATCTTGTAAATTACAGTGATGACTTTATTATTGTGTATCATTCAAAATCAGAACCCTTAACTTATAAGACCATAATCATTTATTTTTTTGTTATTAATAAACTTGTATTTAATTGTTAAAAATTGTTTCCATCATCTCTTGTTCACATACAGTAATAGAGCTTATGTTCTCTGAGCTATATTCGTGCACGGTATGAATATATAAATGGGGATGTGTATTTAGTGCTTTGGGGCATCCAGAGATGATCAATCATCATCCTGGTTGGTGCAAAAGAGGATACTCTTTAAAGCCCATGCACTATATTTTAGTTTAGTCTTATTAAAAATTTAAGTTTATAGTTGGCCAGTACATTAATGATACTTCAGTGGCCAGAGCATTGATGATGATCAGCATGTTTTAATGTCCCCGCATTATTGTTTTGATTTCTGATTATTATGTATTCTATTGGATGGTCACTAATCTGTTGCATCCAAGTTATGTTTAAATAATTGCCCAAGCTGGCAAAGGCTCAATAGTTAGCCTGGTCTACAGAAGACCCATTTCCAATCCAGTCACAAGGTTGACTGTTGATTTATATTTTTTATGGTTTAAATCCAGCCACAAGATGGACTGTTGATTTTATTCTGATTTATTGTACTGATTTGTCTATCCCCATTAATGATGATGAATGGTATTTGAATTATACTTACTTTTACTTTATAATGCTGGTTGAATTTATAATTATGCTTTTAGTTGCTCTTCTGAGTTAGCTGGCTGATCTGTCAATGATTTTGAGATCTCTTGATCTTATACTCTTCTTAAATATATCTTATTTATAGATAATTTTATAAATTATTGATTTACTTGGGATTGATGATGATATTCCCATCACTCCAGGTTCACTCCCTCTCTCACCCACCCCATCCTGTTACAATATATATATATATATTATAATGGTCTGAAAAAAAGAGGAAGTTCCCAGTCTTACTGTATCCGCCAACAGAGCACCACTAGGCTACTTGAACCTAGAAAATTTATAGAGTAGGCAGATACACGCTGTTAAGATCCCACTTTATTTTATATTTAGACCGTTAGCCCAAGTCACTAGCTCAGTGGAGATGCAGAGATAATAATATATAAATTGTATAATTTGTATCTTAAATATAAAAAATAAAAGCCACTGCCAGTAATTAACACACAAACAACATTTATTTATGCACATATATAATCATTTTAAAATTTGAGGAATAACATTTATTATTTTAGATTTTAATATTCTTTTAGTTTAAATTATTATTTTAAGATTTTAAATCATCCACACAGATTAATTTTATATTTATTTTAAGATTGTATTTGCATTTGAAAAGAAAATATTCTATCCCTTATTTAACCTTAGGCCAAAAGTTCGCAGTCAAACTGACGTCAATCCATCTGATACATTGATGTATTCAATGTAGCATGAAAATATGACAGCACAAAATACCATACTGTCAGGAATGTACATCTGAACAGTATGGTTAGAGAAGATATTGACTCTCAACCAAACAGGAATGCTACATCTGTCAGCAAAAAGAACAATAAAAAAACTCCATAAGAAGGGACTGCATTTTCCGTCTTACTATTCTCTTCCATAGGCAAAAAGGGGTGTGCATCATATAATGGAGATCCTGCACATAGTGAACCTCATACTATATCTACTAATTACACCAATATATCCAATCCATTGACCTAATTTAACTATGAAACAAATAACCTAAGATTACCCTCCCCTAATTAATTAACTTTACAAATCTATATAGCCATTCATGGCCAACTTAAATTTAACATTTATATAAGTTCGCACAGATGAATTTTATAAAAGTTTGTTTTTTAATATTGAGTATAGATCGACTACATAGATTACATGCTCAAAAACATTTCAAAAATAAACATAAATGATCAAAATATAAAGTCATTGGTGTGATTGCAGAGGGAATTCACAAGAAACCCAATGGCATTCATCATAAGATGCTGCATTGACACTAAAAAGACATCAGAATAAATACATTTTAGATA
The DNA here is from genome assembly GCA_028023455.1 of Epiperipatus broadwayi. Lineage (NCBI taxonomy): Eukaryota > Metazoa > Onychophora > Udeonychophora > Euonychophora > Peripatidae > Epiperipatus > Epiperipatus broadwayi. The sequence continues at coordinate 16,801,623 of JAQFVV010000003.1, read as the reverse complement.
TTCAATGTAAGATATCATTATTTACCAAATGTCTATATATTTTAATCAAATATGAAAACAAAAACATAATTAAATGTGAATGAATCTATGCAAGCATCAATACTCAACTTAAATTTAATGCATTTAAATAATTTATACAAATAAATATTAAAAGAAATAAAAAAAATAAAAATGGAAATGATTTTTTTTAAAACTTAAATGTATAAAATCTAAACATTAATTATCAATTTAAAATTTGAAAGTCAGATAAGAGTTCATTTTAAAATTTAGGTTCTGAATATTAAAAGCTTGAACAAAGATTCTTAATTATTTTTAAATTTTATAGTTCATGTTTTACAGAAGGAGAATCATGGTTCATGGTGTCAATTCCCACAATGTCTCTATTTGAAGTCTGGTCTGTTGTTCTGGAGGAGGCCTAAGCTGGTTCAATCCTGGTATTATAATCATTTTATTTGTAAAAAGTGAGAGAGAGCGACAAGTGCATCTTATCACTCTTCTCACAAAAATCAAGTTGGAACTCCACTTAATTTCAATATTTTTTCTTTTATAGTACTCCTCCGGATTGATTGAACATCGTTTCCTGTTGCAATAATTTCCATTATGGTCCGGGCCTTCATTGCTGCTTCTATATTGGACATCTAATTTATTTTTTATTCTCTTATCTATATCTTTCAACTGACCTTTTTTTCTATAAGAGCCCCAAGGGCTAGTTTGCTTTTCAATTAATTTATAAAACAATCATTTCCATTTACAAAAATATTTTATCTTTAGATCTTGTACTTTTTTTAAAAAAAAGTATGTTCAAATATTTTTTTTTTTTTAAAAAAGAAAATAATTTTTAAAGTTTTGCATCTGTGCGAATATATATATACATATACACGTTTAACAGCTCTTTAATTTTTTTTAGCTTTTAGTTTTTATTTATGAACTTAAGAAAAAATTTTATTTTAATTTTAAATTAATGTAATGGCATATACCATTACAATATATATATATATATATGTGTGTGTGTGTGTGTGATTATTCAAATTTTTTATAGCTAAAACTTGGATAAGAGATACATGCTTTGCTTATGATTTTTAAGGAAAATTCAAGACTATGGCTAAAACTTATTTTGACTAATAATACTATCTACACATTAATAGTTGTTTGCATGTAATAGAGTTAGGAACTTGGGAACTCAAAGTCGATGGACCATGTTTCTAGTTCTATCATTACCAGTTCTTCAACTTTTTATAAATTGCCAAGCAATATATCATTAAATTATTATTATTACTTATAAATATTAATTGTGATAGCTGAAATGTAGATGAAATTTAGTAGAAGCTATTAAAAATCCACAGAGAGCTATATTCAAACTAATACTACATTATCAACAAATGAAAAAGTCCACTTGTATCTTAACTTGGACTGTATGTAAGCTGTCAGCCTTTTCTATTGATTATTTATAACAATTTCAAAATAGCATGTGGTTATCCTAAAATTACATTAAAATATCATATTCATGCTCTGAATTGTAACGTGTTAATAAATTAAATATTTATATATTATCCAAGCTAAAATACATGTGGGTTTATTCTATACATTTTTGTTTATTGATTGAGTTGCATTAGTTTAAATATGTTCACTTAAGAGTTTTCAGTAGCTTCTGCATTAATTTTATTATTATTTATAGTAATTCTATTAACCCAAAATAAAAATTATTGTTGATATTTAGATGTGATCACAATACATATTCTTCAGAGGAGAGACTTTCTTAAGTTGTAAGAATAATAATGGAGTTTTAAATCTTAAAAATAAAATCATAAACTTAAAGGTAAATAGTTGGGAATTAGAGAGAAATGTTACCTATATTCTTTTGTTATTCTATTTTCAAAGTGTTAAGTGATAATGATTAATGAATTTAATTATCAGAGTATCAGATTGTATTTCTATTCAGAAGGTAATAATCCTTCTTCGTTTGCACCTGTACTATAATATTAAATTAGTAATGTTAAATGTAATGATACAGCTTTAGACTGCACAGTGATAATATATTGCCAGCCAATGTCTTTCTCAAAAGGATTTATGTACAGATGATACTATTAGTAGGACTAGTTTTCAAACACATATTCATAGTTCTTTAGAAAATTGTAAGAAAACATATGTATATAAACCATTATACAATTACAAATATCCAGTAACGCCCTCTGTTTAAAAGTCTATATATTTGTATAATTATTTCAGTTAGAGTTAACAGTAACGTTCTTTCATATATATATAAAATGATAGAATTTTAAAATTCTGAAAAATATGTAACATTCACAGTAATCAATCTGTAAGTGAAAGCTATAATAATAGTTCAAAGTCAATCCATGTTACAGATTAAAAATAAAGCCATTTTCATCTGCTATCCAAGTTCTTAAATGGATAGTAGATTAGAATGACTATAAAAACAAATATCAAATCCACTAAATTCTTTTCACAGCTACTTTGGCTATACATTATATAACCAATGCTTGGAGATTTCTTGCATAAGAAAAAATGCAAACGTTTATTTAAAACTTTTCCAAACATATAAATGCTGACATTTTGAATAATATTTTCCGCTCTCTTTTTCAAGTATTATTGACCTGAACAGACAATGACATAAAATTTGTATTATTCTAAAACATTAACCATAGTCCAATATATAATAACAATTAAATATTATTACCACAAGCATTTAACTTAAAACACAAAGTACATATATAATCAGTTAACATTATTTATTTATTCTCTCTATAAAAAGGTATAGAAACTTATGATCTTATATAAAATTATGTTTCACCATAGTCCAATATATAACAACAATTAAATATTATTATCACAAGCATTCAATTTCACATACAAAGTACATATGTAATCTAACATTATTTATTTATATCCTATATAGGTAATGTTTGATGATAAAATCAACTAACATTTTGCAGGCCCCTAGTATCTGTCAATAAGACATAATATTATTAGCTGCTCAGTAAATGATTTGAGATTACGCCACATATAGCAACTTAGTTTCTATTTAAATAGACTTGCAAAAAAATACTGCTAAAATTTACATTCAAATTTTAATAACAAATTGAGCATGGAAAATCTATTTAAATAAAAAATTGTTTACTGTTTGATGTTGTCTCCACTGGCTCCCCAAGCATCTGATGACATCAAGTTTTATTGACAGAAACACATATCTTGCAAGAGTTTAGTTAGTTTTCATCATATGATGCTATATATAAGATTATGTAGAAGGAAATCAATCTTCAGATCTAAGCTATTTGTTTTAGTGTATAAATCCATGTGTACACACCTAACAGTAAGTTTTAAAAACACAATAAATACCAATGCTTAGACCCTTTTTTTATACAAGCCAATCCTTACCAACTATCCCAACTAAGAACTTTATTATAATCTGCACCTGATATTTTAATTGACAACTGACTTGTACAAATTTTGGTGATATATCACAGAAGAAAGAAAGAAAGCCTTTCATTTTTAATCACCTGTGATTAAACATATATTAGTATAGAATGTACAAAAATTAATAGTTTAACAATATATATATATAAATATGATAAACAAAACAAGTCATAAATTTCGTAAACTTGCTTATAGCTTGCATTTAATGATCACTAGATGGAGCTTTATCAATATCTCCATACAAGCTTTGTTTACATAAACACTGAGAGATATTGAATTCTGTCTCTCTCAGTGTTTATATAAACAAAGCTTGTACGGAGATATTGGTAAAGTTTCATCTAGTGATTATATATATATATATAATGGTTGACAGAACCTCCCAAACCTATCTGCCATGCCAGGGCACCAGTAGGCTATTCGAACCTAGAAAATTTATAAAGGTGGAAGATAAATACGGGTGAGGTTCAACTCTTTTATCGAACTGAAAGCCCAGTCATTAGCTCAGGAGAAGCTGAGCTTAAAATATCACTTTATTTAAAATTTCTAATTCTTAATTTTAAAATATTATTAATAAAAGTATATATATAAATAAATTATTGCCAAAATTAATTCAATAAAACTTTTTATTATGCACACACACATTAATACAAACATCTAAAGATTAAATTTACTATTAAATATATTTGATTTAAATTATATGCACAGATGGATGTATTTAATAGAGTTAATACAATTTTAATATTTTACTAAGTGTAAATATGCTACATTATGCATATACCTAATCTAATCCCTTTTAACTTTAGGCTAAACATTTCATGTTTAAACCAATGCTAGCTTACTAATATACCAATGTGACCAGTGCAAAATAAGATTGTTAGCATAACACAATCATGCTGACAGGAATTTACATCTGTAGTATGATATTATTAGAGAAATAAAGAATCATGTGGGAAGGAATGGGCATCTTCACCATGATCATTAGTAAATTTTACCAACAGTCAGGAGTGATACACTGCCCAATTGGTAATACAAAAAATGAAATCATTTAAATTATATATATGAGATGCTCTATAAAAGGGGATAGCAGTATTTTCCAGCTTACTGTCCCAAGCAGACTGTAAGAAATGGTGTAGGAACTCCATCTACAACCATTGGCAACACAATAGCTGCACTTTTGGGCCTTATATTAGGGTGGGTATCATGCCCTGTATGCTAACATGCCACAAGAGAACAAGTATCTAATGTGTCTACCCAGATTACATTGACATAAAACATCCATATATCTATCCACCAGCACCGACTTAACTATGAAATAATTAGCCCAAAATTAACACACCTTAAATTATACAATCTTACAAATCTATAAAGCCATTTACACTTATTTTAAATTATTAATTTAAAAAAAATTACAAGAATGGAAATAATAATAATAGCAAACATATTACAAGAAAATATAACAAATAATTTAAATTTCTGCTTAATCAGATAAGAGACTTTATGGGTTAGGTATCATTTAGGTTCCAGTATTTGAAAAGTTCTTAAATTATTAAAGTATTTGAAAAGTTCTTGGATTATTAAAGTATTTGAAAAGTTATTAGATTATTAAAGTTCATACTTTTTGTGGCTGTAGGTTTATCTGAAGTCTGTCTTGATGGTCCATGATGCATCATACAATTCAAAGTTTTTTTTTCCATTTCGTATTGTTCTAGATGGAGACAAGTCCATTGTTTGCCACTTTCCAAACAACATTACTCTGGAGGCCACCTCAGCTGGTGAAAATATGGGAAACATAATTTATTGTGTGACTTCTACATCTTGGAGATACCCAATACATATACAAAATATATTTCACTAACATACAATCAGCAAATGCAACCCCAATCTAATCTCCACTTAAAATTTTTCTTTCTACATTATGTCTTGGCACTGTTCTTATTGGTGATGATAACTTTTGTCTGTGAATCACGTGTTCATTTCCATTGCTATTGGCCAGCTTGCTTTAGAGTGGGAACTCAAAATGTTATCACTAATACTTTTTAGTTAATGATTTGGAATTTATCATTAACTAATACTTTTAAAATTTATCTCTTATCTAAATTTATGCCCAAGGATCTGTTTGTTATTATGTCAATATAGAAAATCATTTCCATTCCAAAATTAAAAATAACTTTTCAACTTCAACTTATTAACAGCTTTTTTTTTATTCTTTTGTATTAAAACAATCTTGTTTTTAGATTTTTTTAACTTTGAATAATTATGTAAATGCATCTGTGCATTTTATATATTAATTTAAATAAAATTTTATTAATTTTATATATATTTTTCTATTTGAGGGTGATTTTATTTATAGATATTTTCTACTTTTATTAGAAAGTGATGTAACTGCATATATATATATTGTTACATATCACCGAACTTCCTCAAAAACAAAACAATAAAAAAAAGAATTTATTTAGTGTTAAGAGAAAAAATTATTTTTAAAGATTTTTTTTTTTAGTAATTACACACACACAAAAAAAAATCTATTCCTCTCCATCTTTACATCAGCTGAGCATGCACCTCCCATTCAACTGTTCCAATTTCCTTCTTTTTTCTTTCTTAAATAATATTTCCTAAAACTACTTTTTTATATTATATTTTACAAGTTTTTTTTTTCACATGTATGCATATGTGCACAATTTACTTTCTGATAGTATTTTTACATCTACATTATAATCTATAACTTTAATAGAAACAAAAATTTCTCGGGGTACTCATGGTTAAAGTATATCACCCCATGTTTGTTTTAGGGCATAAATCCATAAGATATTTAATCATTTAATATTAATATATTTTTTAAATGTTTATTTGGAGGCAATGTTGTTTAAAATGTTTTGGATTATAAGCTGTCATGTCAAATAACAGTGAGATAATACAAAGATGATTTTAATTAAATTATTACTAAAGTTAACATTCAAACAATAATATAAAACTGAGCATTGTGAATCCGTTTAAATAAAAATTAAGTTTCTATGCTTGATATGATCTCAAACAACTGATGATATCAAGTTTAATTGACAGAAATACACATCCCTCAAAAAATTAGTTGATTTTTCATTAAATATTGCCATAATTAATATAAACTAAAGATTAGCCTTTCAAGCTAACGTACATGCGCTTTTTACGAATGTTAATAAAAATAATAAATGAATACTTTCATTTCCAACACAAGATAAACATAGTGCTATAGAAATAAATGCCTCGTTTACATAATTAATATAGTAAGTTTGAAGATAAGAATGGCCACTCTTGTCTTTGAAAATCATTAATTTTGTGTTGACGCTATGTAGAGGTCCCTTATATATATATATATTACATAGTAAGTTTCTATGAATTTCTATAGAGAGTTAAATAAATAATGGTAATAAATTACATAATTATATGGTATTTAATATATATATATATATATATATATGTGTGTGTGTGTGTGTGTAAATAAAGGGAGTAATCACCCTCACCCAGAATGTGATTAAATGTTGAACAAAGAATCAAGAATAGAATGAATCCACCTATTCTTGGTAATCTAATGTTTATAAACATTCCTTTGTCAACACTGTTGGTAATTCAGAATAAAATTAATTTATCAACCAAATTTAATATGGCATTTAAGAGTTATTAAACTCATAATTAATTATATAAGGCTGGAGACAGCATCTAATGTTTAACACCTTGATTGTCACAATTAAACAAGATTTAATATGTAAACTTTAAATAAAACATAGCTCAATGCATACATAAACAAAATTTACAAATTAAATCTTTAAATGTGACAATCAAAGTGCTAAAAGTAAGATGTTGTCTCCAGCCTTATATAATTAATTATAAGTTTAAAAACACTTAAGTGCAATATTCCATCTGGTTGGGAAATTAATTTCACTCTGAATTATCAACAATGTTGACAAAGATATGCTAATAAACATCAGAGTTACCAAGACTAGGGGGATTCATTCTATTTTTTATCATTTGTTCAATATTTAGAGTGATCTTAGGTCTTAGCCTGGGGGAGGTGATTTACTCCCTTGGTTTATATATGCATTGAGCTATGTTTAATTTAAAGTGTGTATATATATATATACTGTTGTAGAAATGAAAATAAGGGCCCTGAAAATTGCAGTATCATTTGTAAGAAAATGAAAATGTAGCCCAATCAGTTGTGTCACCATTTGTAATGAAATGAAAATAATGATCTGAGCCAAAGTGATCATAAACCAATGAATGGCAAGCTAACACTTAATTCAACCTTTTATAAAGCCATGAGTATGAAGGCCATTTTTAATAGAATGTAAATGTACTAAGCTTTTATTTAATATCCCCATAGATTTAAACAGCATTTATAATGCATTGGAACTTAATAAATTCAATATTTCATAATTGTTCTAAGAATATGAACACTATTTGTAATAAATCAGAAATAAAGATAATATAACCAAATGTCACTATCTTATAAATAGCATATGTTCCTATTAAACAAGCCACTTGTAATAAAATAAACATGATAACAAATGATGAGAAAGTTAAACTTTAATGTTCTTTATGTAATTTGTATTTAAACAAAATGATTTATGAATAAATAAAATAATAATATTAATAGCCTTCCAAATTTAGAAGCTATTCATAACAAAATGAGAATTATAAGAATAGGAAACAAACACTTCAGCATAACTTACAAACTTAAAACATCAATTATATCAAAATGAAGTATTATCCAATAGTTGATATCTAATTATATCTAAATAAAATATATTTATACTAACTCAGCAATACCATTTTATTAATATTAATATATCTTTATTGAATAAACCAATTGCCATGGGATCAAATACTTGATGATACAATAAAAAGACTTTATTATCTATAAATTTTCACACATTAATCTATCCTTAATAGGTATATAATTTTTTTCTTTAAAATCCTATAAATTCATAACATCAAATCGTAAACAAAATAAAATACCTTAATATTAAATTATAATATAATACAATACACAAGATCAACTAATCTAGCATATCTTACTACCTTTACCAACTTATAATAATATAGAATAAAATCAACACTTTAAATAATCTTAAAATTTACAATATCCAATCATAACAATACACGATAAACAATGAATTCTCATTTAAATACGATTTGCAAAACACAACAAATTATTCTTCAATCTAATAAAACTAAGTTATTAAATATTAAATTACAATTATCATAATGTGTTAAATATTATTAATGTTCTATTATGATCAAATGTCAGTATTAAAGCCTAATATTTAAACTAAGTTTGCAAGCTACACCAATGAACTTTAAATATAATTAAAGCAAATCACTTTATTTAATGGATTTTAAATATCAGTTTTGGTATACTATTATCAATTTTATAATATAATAAGATTACCTTCTTTATAACTAAATACTGACTTGATATAATATTCATCCAATAAAATAATAACTTAAAAGAATATGCAAGCATCCAACTGTCTTTTTTTATCTTAAATAGTTACTATATTTGTGCTTATTAAGTTATCGAATCAGTTCAGATATAAATTTCTATCCTAACATAACTGTTACAAATAACTAATAAAATAATTGTAATAAATTTCTACTTATCTATTAAATATCTAATAATTCTAAATCAATTAATTTATTACCACATAAAATATATATTTGGACAAAATGATAAAATATTAAATTTAATACAAAGAGAATAAAATGTGATTGTATGTATACACACCAATCCTCTGGTTTAATTTCCAGATTGTTATATGATTAATTATAATAAATTATGCAGTATAAGTTAGTACATGAATATTATCTTGTCAGAATATTATTAGCCAATCGATTTGCATTAAAAAATTTGAATCACAATTAAGCAAGTCTATTTGTTTTAGCCGAATTTAAAATGTATTAACAATGAATATATAAACAAATATATATATGACAAATAAACCATAAATGTTTAAGATATATATAATCTAATTATATATTATGAGATATAACCTCCGTTGAAATCAATTTAATAAAATTGGTGATTGTACATCAAACTTCACTTATAAAATATTTATCTAAAATATGTATAGCTATATAACACAAAACATGTTCTTGAAATATAAGAAAGTTAACTCTTATATTCTATGCATATAAAACAAATGATTATTTAACTTAAAGCATAATAATCAGTTATATTAATAAATATTATATAAGTATATACATAGGTAAAAAAAGATAATACATATTAGCATGCAACCTGATTAATCTCCTTTAATATGACACTTCAAACTAATATCATATGTACCAATGTCTATTGAATTATAATTAGGTGATATTTTATTACTCCAAATAAAGTAGAAGTATCATGAAAAGTTATCCATATGAAACACATTTTATTAATTTTTATATTTTCCAAATATTAAAGTTGTCCTTTCATTTATTAGTATTTGATACTATAAGATATTATGCCATTAAACATCCCATAATCACCATTTCTTATGCTTGCTTATAACTTATTAAAACAGGCAAAATTCTTCATACCATAGTGCCACTTAGTGCAAGCCAGAGTAATCAATGAATGCCATAAAGCTTGTGCATAAAATCTCTATCTAGTGCCTACTCATTCAATACCTCCAGATTAGTAAAGCCACAAGCTAGAAACTAGTCTGAGGATATTGGATGAGTAGGCACTAGATAGGGATTTTATGCACAAGCCTTCAGGCATCCATTGATTACTCTGACTTGCACTGAGTGACATTACTATATGGAGAGTTTTGCCTGTTTTAATAAGATATTATGAATGAAAAGATGCGAGTTTCTATCCCTGATGAAAATAAACCAATTTAAATCTTGTATTGAAATAATTCATCAATATCACAAAATTATATCTGAAGATGAAAATAATCATTATATATAAATTTCTGATGTTAGCTTTTATACTCCATTGTTAAAATGCAAGTGATCCATTTTTAGTTAAAAATATTCACATAATTTTGAATACAAAGAATTACTTTTTATTCGTTTAACAAATTCTCATTTTTTAACAAATTCTCAATATACTTGTCCAGTTTTCCGGGACAACTATTATTATTCTTATCCCATCTTTTTATATGTATAATAATCAAAATATTTTTGAAAATAAATAAAAAATTATATAAAAAAACTTGGATTTGCTTCTATTGAAGTCAAGACGAAAGTAAGAGAGTTCAAATCATTCAGTACTATTTATAATCTTTTTAATTGACATCATAAAAACTAAGGCAAAACTCTTTTATAACTCTATAGTCAAATTTATCCAGAATCCAAACATTTTATTACACAACAATAATAACAATATATATATATATATCACAATTATTACATATAATAAATTCTATTTACATTTAAAAATACAAATAATATTTTTTAACTCAACACAAACTAGAATAATTTATAATACATTCTTACCATTCTATATAGGAAATATATATTCTATGCATATCTCCCAATATAATATTATATAAACAAAACAGTAATCACTTACGGCATTAAATATTCTCTCTTTTTTTGGAATCTACTACTTGTGTAAGCAATAACCAAAATACATATATTAAACAAAGAACAATAATTTTATCAAAACTATAAAGTTTATTGTTCATTTGTGCATTTTTAAAATGAATAAAATCAATTCATATTTTTTTATGTTGCAATTAATAATAAACATTTCTTGTTTAAATATTCTTGTTGTTATAAAAACATATTTCAATGCTCCTGGGCCAATGTATTTACTATTAAAATCAAGTAAGAAAAAACAAATTTACAATTGACATTTCATCACATATTGAAATTTGCTGCAAATTTCAAGTTACAATATATATTGAAACAGATATCCTATTCCATGTATATATTCAGAAAATCCCCCCCCCCCCCCAATTAAAAAGACTAGCATGATTTGTTGTTTAAAAAAAAGAAAAGACTTGATAATGTTTAAGGAAAACTAAAAATTTAAAGAAATCGTGAAAATTGACTGCAATAAAAAAAAAAAGGATAATTTGGTCAAACTAAAAAGAAAAAAGAAAACAAATACGTTTAAATGTGCAATTAAAGAAATTACAAATCTTTCTTTATTAAAATTCATCAATCCAAAAAAGAAAATCAATAAAGTAAAAAAGAAAAAAATATATTTAACCATTAAAAAAAGATAAACTTATTTTGTATTTCAAAAAAATAATTCGTAAGGAAAAATAACTTAGGTATTAAGTCAATGCTCCAGGCAAAAAAATTTCAAATTAATTAAAAATTCGAAAACACATAGCCAGATAGTTAAAAATGGTCTTCTACCACCAAAATAATAGACAATGAGCTGTAGGAAATGGCACAAATGTGGATCAAAACATACACCAACACCTATTGAAGCAAGGGTCATGTAAAGTGAATCCATTCTGATGGGCAGAGAGAGTATAAATAGGCTAGAAAATTCAGATTAGGAGAGAGAATAGTTTTTTTATCAGAAAGTGTTTGTTTTTTGTCAATTTTATTAAATAAAGCAAGAGAGAAAAATCTGCATAACCATGAAAAAACAATTTAACAAGGGTGGTTAGCCTGCTTTTCCTCTCTATCCATGATCATGAAGTAAACTTCAATCTCAGTCTACAGTGTCATTCATCAAGCCCCATTGTTATTGAAAGAAAACAACAAGTCAAAAGGTAAGCATTAAAAATAATAATAATTCAATTATTAATTCTATAATAAAGTTTATAATAAAAAATTAATGGAGTAATATGAAAACATTAATTGTGTTCTATATTCAAAATTATAAATGCTCTATCAACATGGAAATGCTGATAACAAACTTATATGTCTATGTTAACTGTAAATAAATATCTGAGCTATATATCAGAATAATTAAATTAAGATTATAAATGAAACTGCTGATAACCTTATGTGTAAAAACATACATCTGTGGCTGACCAAATAACAAATATTCATGCTATATATTAGAATAATTAAATTAAGATTATAAATGAAACTGCTGATAAACTTATATGTAAAAATATATGTCTGTGGCAGACCAAATAACAAATATTCATGCTAGAATAATTAAATGAAGATTACAAATGCTTACATGCATATTGGTTGTCTCTAAATAAAATAATGAAACTTATGTGTATAAATGCACATCTATACTTGACTGGATTATAAATAGTCCACAAATCCAGAATTGCTTATATTACATATTTACCTACCTGTTATGAATTTAAAAATAATAAAATGCTACATGACTCACAAATGCTTACATGCATATTGGTTGTGTCTGAATAAAATAATGAAGCTTACGCATATAAATGCACATTTATACTTGACTGGATTATAAAAGCTTCACAAATCTGGAATTTCTCATCATACATGTTTACCTACCTAACAAGGATATACAGATATGGAACAAATAGTTAAAAATATTCATGCAGTAATGGTAGACATCTTTTAGATAAAAGTCCTTTTGTCTTCTTCACACAAGATAAATTAAAATGAGCCTTCATTTAAAATAAATGATGAACTTTATTGGAAGGACTTATCAATATCATTATTAATAAAACTGTTGTTACTTAAAATTAATTTTAGTTGTTCAGTTCCATTTTTTGCATCACTAGTTATTCATTGCCTTTTTTTATGAGAATTTCATGCCTCCTGAGTTATGTCTGGCATAACTAGACCTAGGTAAGTCAGGTTGTAGTGAGATGGAACTCTAGTGGTGCCATTTGAGAAACCAAACACAGAAATTTCTAGGTGTTTTAAGCCTCTATGGTCTACATCCTCTGATGAGCAGGAAATATTGTTGTAGGGGGTGATATCTGTATTGGGGAACACCAATTGATGGTTCTCCTACAATATGCTCATCAAGAAATTGTTACAACCAAGGTAATAAAGGGGTTGTATGGTGGTCCAGTTACTATATATATATATACTTAAAACAACCCGAATTCAAAAATAAACAAGACTTAAAGACTATCCAAAGAAAATAAACACAACCATTGATTTCACTGCCAAAAGCAATTTCTCAAATGCATTAGACTAAAAATATCTCAACAACATATATTAACTAAAAACTTCTTGATATGTTTTTAGTACTTTAAATTTGAGAGGTTTTTTGACAGGAAAACCAATGGTTGTGTTAAAGGGTTTATTTTCTTTGGTTTTGTTTAATTTTAAATTTGGGGTAATTTTAATTATTTGATTAGTTTACTTTTGAATTTTAATATATATATATATTAAGTATTTCTAACTGCATATATATATGTGTGTGCGTGTGTGTGTGTGTGAATAGATGTGATTTAAGTATACATATATCTGGTAAATGGTTGGGATATGAAAACCATTTCTCCACCCTTTCATGGAACATAATTGAGCTATTCAATGTTTGAGAAAATCAGATCTAAATATATGTAAAAAATTATATGATAATGTCATTTTTATTTTATTTTATTTAAACACAGCTTTAACTGCTATAAGAGAATACTACCATTGTTTCTAAGATGAAATGGCACTAAGATTTCTTTTTTTTTCTAACATTATACATTTTTCATACTTCCTGGTTATCTAGTCCAGTACTTAGATCATAAATCTTTGTTGCAATGTACCAGACAAATATATGTATATATTGTAGCTATCAGATGGTTAATGATCTATATTAAATTTATTTAAAAAAATTATTTAACCTGTTCAGAAATTAAAGGTATATTATTGTAAAAGCATTATTATAAATTAAGTGACTTGTAAGGGCCCCCCATTCATCCACCCACACAGCATATATATATATATATATGATAAACAAAACAAGTTATAAATTTAGTAACTTGCTCTAGCTTGCAATTAATGTTCACTAGATGGAGCTTTACCAATAGCTCCTAAACAAGCTTTTTGTTTACATAAATGCTGCGAGAGACAGCGTTCAATATCTCTTTCATTATCTCCAACTACCAGACCATGGTTTTGAGCTAGTTGGCCCACCTCAGTGATGGGTAGGAGAACAGAAAATAAATCTAAATACTGACTCTACAATCAGCATTCTATGAAACAAGTTTCTATCAGTTTGAAAACATAAATTTTTCAGATATGTAAATATCTTCAAATCCAGTCAAACTAGATAGCTATATGGGTCTGATATCAGTTCAGTTTCACCATATAGTAAAACCCTCTGCAATATATATCATTGCAAAAACCTTCAAGGGTACATTTATGATAAACAAAACAAGTTATAAATTTCATAACTTGCTCGAGCTTGCAATTAATGATCATTAGATGGAGCTTTACCATTAGCTCCTAAACAAGCTTTTTGTTTACATAAATGCTGAGAGAGACAGCATTCAATATTTCTTTCATTATCTTCAACCACCAGACCATGGTTTTGAGCTAGTTGGCTCACCTCAGTGATGGGTCAGAGAACAGAAACTAGATCTAAATACTGACTCTACAATCAGCATTTTATGAAACAAGTTTCTATCACTTTGAAAGTATGAATTTTTCAGATACATAAATACCTTCAAATCCAGTCAAACAAACTAGACAGCTATATGGGTCTGATATCAGTTCAGTTTCACCATATAGTAAAAGCCTCTGCAATATATATCATTGGAGAAACCTTCAATGGTACATTTATGATAAACAAAACAAGTTATAAATTTCATAACTTGCTCTAGCTTGCAATTAATGATCACTAGATGGAGCATAATTGCTGAGATATTCTTGACTTTGTTTAAGGAGAAGCCACAATACATCAGGAGAAGCCACAATACATCACATCAACATCACATCACAAGCTTTTTGTTTACATAAATGCTGAGAGAGACAGCATTCAATATTTCTTTCATTATCTCCAACTGCCAGACCATGGTTTTGAGCTAGTTGGCTCACCTCAGTGATGGGTAGATGAACAGAAACTAGATCTAAATACTGATTCTGCAATCATCATTTTATGAACCAAGTTTCTATCAGTTTGAAAGCATAAAATTTATAACTTGTTTTGTTTATCATAAATGTACCCTTGAAGGTTTTTGCAATGATATATATTACAGAGACTTTTACTATATGGTGAAACTGAACTGATATCAGATCCATATAGCTGTCTAGTTTGTTTGATTGGATTTGAAGATATTTATGTATCTAAAAAATTCATGCTTTCAAACTGATAAAAAATTGTTT
Source organism: Epiperipatus broadwayi (assembly GCA_028023455.1). Classification (NCBI taxonomy): domain Eukaryota; kingdom Metazoa; phylum Onychophora; class Udeonychophora; order Euonychophora; family Peripatidae; genus Epiperipatus; species Epiperipatus broadwayi. The sequence goes on along the minus strand of JAQFVV010000003.1, from coordinate 16,785,996 downwards.
CATAAAATGCTGATTGTAGAGTCGGTATTTAGATCTAGTTTCTGTTCTCCTGTCCATCACTGAGGTGAGCCAACTAGCTTGAAACCAAGTTGAAGATAACGAAAGAGATATTGAATGCTGTCTCTCTCAGCATTTATGTAAACAAAAAGCTTATTTATAAGCTATTGGTAAAGCTCCATCTAGTGATATATATATATATTATAATGGTCGGGAAAATTGAGTCTTACCGTATCTGTGCTACAGGGCACCACCAGGCTATTTGAACCTGGAAAATTTATAGAATAGGCAGATATGTGCTGTTAAGATCTAAGTTTTACATATATATTTTATTCCAACCATCAGCCCATGCCACTATCTCAGTGAGATGCAGAGATTTATAAAATATAAATTCTTATTCAAAAATATTTTTAATATTAAAAAAATAAAAGAAGCCACTGCCAGTAATAACCCACACAAACATTTATTAAACATATATAGTTTATAATTATTTTAATATAACTTTTACTTTGGATTTTAATATTTAATTTATATTTTTAACCTTTTTTATTTATGAAGTTCGCACAGATGAATTTAATATTTTATTAGTGTTGAGTATGGATATACTACATAGATTGCATTTGAAAAGAAAATATTATTTCCCTTGTTTAACCTTAGGCCAAAAGTTCACAATCAAACTAATGTCAATCTATCTGATATATCGATGTATTCAATGCAGCATGAATACAACAGCACAATATCATCCTGTCAGAAATGCACATCTAAACAGCATGGTTAAGAGAAGAAATTGTCTCTCATCCAATATAGGAATGGTACATCTGTCTGGCAAGAAGAAGAAAAACTCCATAGGAAGGAATTGCGGTTCTTTTTGCTGACTTATAATCCCATTCCATAGGCAAAGGGGGTGATCCATGGAGCAGGGAATATCGTCTGTCTCTGATGGTCAATAAGAAATATGCTTATTTTGCCCAAGTGTGGTGTATAAGGTGATCCTGCATGTAGCGGACCTCATATTGCAATTATTAATTACACCAATATATCCAATCCATTAACCCAATTTAACTATGAAACTAATAACCTAAGATTTACCTTCCCTTAATTAAACTAATATAACTTTACAAATCTATGCAGCCATCCCACCCAACAGAAAAAAAAATCATAATAAAAACTTAAAAGAATTAAACAAATAACTTAATGGAAATGACTTTAAAAAAAATACATCAAATAAAATTAGTTATTAATAATAATTTACATTGGTCAGATAGGATTCTATTTCTATTAAATACGGAAAAGGTTTTGGAATTAAAGTTCTTACTATTTTGAAAATGTTCATTGGTTATATAGTTCTTATTGTTTCAGAAAAGTTCATCTTTAAATCATTGCTTGCCATTTTGGGTGCCCATGTTAATTGTCCTGGGGAGAATGGTATGCTGTTGGTCATTTTATTGATTTATTTAAAGGTCTTTTACTTCAGCTGGTATTTTATTTCTGGGTCCTGATAGCCTGTAATCCATAATATGAAAAATGCTGTCTTTTTTTTTTAGAAAAACTGAAGGAATTGAAAGTGTGTCTTTCAATCCCTTCTCCTTCAACTCTCTCCACACTAACACATATAGCACACTCCTCCCATATCACATCTCTATCCTTTTTCTTTTTATATTAAACTTTCAGATCCAGTGGACATTATGTCAAGATGATAATGGTCTTTTGGGTCTGTTTCCCGAGGGATTTCTTTTATTGGCCATTCTGTTCCCATTGTTTTTTCTTTCCTATTTGACCTTTAATTATACATTTTGAAATGCCCAAAGGCTAGTTCATTTGGACTAATTAAAATAATCATTTCCATTTTACACAATAGAATTAATTAAATTATTGTACATTCTTTTATCTTTAAATCTTTTAAGTTCTTTTTTTTTTGAAAATTTAGTTTTAAAATACTTTCCTTTTCTTTAATAAATAATTTTTCATCTGTGTGATTTTATATATATAAAGTTTAGATGACTTTTACTTTTCAATTTTTAATTTTTAAAAACAACTTTTTATTTGTGAACTTTTATTTTTAATGTCTAATTTTTTTTAAAAATAATGTAACGGTGTGTGTGCCCATTACAATATATATATACATATATTGTAACCTCAACTTTCTCAGCACAATCTTTCACTTATTTAACCTCAATAAATTCTCATTTAGAATTTCAAGTAGCCAGTCAATTGAATTTTATACTAACTTTAGGATCAAATATACCCGGAGCACCAAATTGCAGCTATAAATTGTAATGTCCACCAGAGATCATCATCATTAGCCATATTTAGGACTAGAGAAGATACTGGAGAAAGTAATTAAATTGTCTCTAAAAAAAAATAATAATAACAATAATATTGATAAAACCATTCAATCTATGTGGTCTTAATTTCAAACTCGGATGAGTCATGTAAATATTTCATGATAAATCTATCATTAAATCTACAATAAGAAGACAACTTTCTTCCACAACGAGTGGTAACTACAGAAAATACTATATACAGTTCTCATTTATATCTGACAGGAAATAAATCAGTAATTAATGCAGAGAACTCATAATCTATGTTCATAATATAAAATTATTATTTAATTTAATACTAGATAAAAATTATCACAAATAAATTCTCCCCATTTAATTCCATTACTTTATTTTTCATTCTCAGCATCTATCACTTTCAATAGCTACATATGTCTGTGTTATGTTCTCTAAACTGAGAATCCCTAATCTTATTTCTCTAACACATATATATATATCTTTCGACCAACGATCAATTCATGATCTCTATTTTAATAATAGTATAATAATTTTATTATAATATGCCACTTGACTTCCAAACTAGCTCTTAGATTAATAATTGAACTGCTCTTTCTCAAGGTCTAGATCTGTCAAGAGGTGTACTTATCAGCAATTACATTGTAATGGATATGATTCCAAATATGCTACAATAAATTTTAAGATGAGTTTGCTACTGGGAATCACTCTAAACACTGAGAGCAGGAAAGGGATTTTATGTCTGCTCCCAATATTCACAACATTACAATGAATCAAAAGATTAAATTTATTAAACTTAACTTAACTATTCCCTGTCATTTTATTCTATTATATCTAATCTATTGACCAAATTTTAATTAATAATTTTAAACCTATCATATTTTGCTAGAATAACTATGAAAGTAAACCATGGACATCAATCAGATAAGTTAATCAAAATTTACTTATGAAAGTAAAGTACAGAAATAAATCATAAAATCAGATTATGCAAACTAATTATGACAATAAATTATGTGAAAATGAAGTTTATAAAAGTGACTTATATAAAATGATTTATGTTAATCGAATATAGAAATAATCAAGATAAAATCAATACTATAAATCAATCATGGAAATAAATTATCAATATTAAAATTAACTATGTGAATCGAATATGGAAACAATATAATAATGACTACTGCAAATCAGTCTTGGAAATAAATTATCAATATAAAAATGAATAATTAGATTTAAATATGAACTAATATTACTTTAAATATAGATGCTGAATGTAGATTCTGGAGATATTTGAAACATCAAAGCACAAAACACAATGTAATCTTATAACAATAATAAAATTTTATTACATTAACAATAATGATAAAATAAAATAAAAACGCACTTAATTATAATATCGCTGCACCCAAATATATGATTCAGATCTATTAAAGACTATGGTTCGAATACATGTTTAAATTAACTACTTTTCTGGATGACTTGGTTATTGTTTTGACCCATTTATTTATCAAAAAAAAATTAATAATAATAAATAAACACAAATGCTTATGCAGGGAATCAGAATGAAGAAAACCTATATCTTGAAAGAGAAAAAAACCTATAAATTCCTACTCCCCCCCCCCTTTATTGTAAACATTGACCATTGGACTATTCCAAAATAATATATTTGTTTAAATTATTCTAACTAGCAATGTTAAATAATCATAAATTTCTAAATCATTTTATCAAGCAATAACTTTCATATTTCTAATGGGGAAGGATGATATGCCATAAAAAATCCCCTACTAATCTTGCAAATGGGTTTAAATTCAAAACCCACACTTTTACGATCATGCCTGTCAGATCTTTATATTTTTGACTGTATATATCTTGATAGGTCAGTATATTGATCCAGCTTGACGACCCTCAATTTACCATCATTCAAAAAAAAAATCAACACAGATTGGTTAGTTTAACATATACATCTGACTGAATCCTTATCCTGTCAGGGCAACTTTTATTCTGTCCCACATAAGAAAAACACTCCTCATATCCCATATCGCCATGCAGTATTTATAATGCACACACAGCAGCATCTTGGTAAGGGAAATTAAAAAAACAATGACAACAACTCCTAACTTGAACTGTTTGCTTGAGCCAGAGGGAGATCTTTTCTTAAGATCTAGAGTCATGTGAAGAGCTCCTGCCTAGATACTTACTCTCTATATTGACATGCAAAACATTTTCTACTATTAAACAATAACTTTATTAATAATTCTCTATCTTAACAAAATAAATGGAGTGAAACTCAGTCATCTCCGACTGCCATGGTAAATAAATCATGAGACAGCTATTTCCCATCTATTGGGTGGTAGGATAACTTTACATTAGTAATGACAAGCATTTATAGCTTTATATAAGCCCATATATACATTGATTACAGTCTAGATAAATAACAATGGCTAACCAGATCCCGAATCAAAACATATATGAATTATTTCAATTTTAAACAGTCAGACCAACAACATACTTAATATTTATATCAATAACAGATCATCAACACTTATAGCATAATTATGGGTTTTACGACCATCTACTCACTCTTCATATTTAATATTAAGCACAAATTAAATTTTTGTTAAGAATATAAAAAAATATTTATATCATTTCTCTCTTTTCTTTTAAATTTAAATTTACGTGAGCATTTATACTTCAATGGTATCAAAATCATTTTCCTTTCCTTCCTTTAAACATTTTAAACATAAATAAAAAAAATATTAAATTAAGATAATCTAGTGGTTAGACATGTGACATATTATATAAGCAAAATGAAATAAAAAAAACCAATGACATATTATATAAACGAAATAAAAATAAAGAATAAATATCAACATTACAATAGTCTCTTTTCAATGTCTTTTTCTTCAACTGTTCATCAATCAATTAATGTATTCAGTTCATTTTATTTTGAGATACCTATATAGATGCACATCAGACAGTTATTTTTAATCAAATGGGTATAAAACGCACAGACAGACATTTGAATCAAGATAGATAAAAACATAGATAGTTATTTTAAATCAAGAATGTAGCTACAGAATAATTAATAAATTTTAAAAGAGTTCTGTTGATTACCTTCCATTTTTATGAGTTTCTTCTTGGGTTTGAATTCATTTGTTTCTTTTTCTTCCTTTTCATTTTAAAGGCTCAAATTATAGACAACAAGCAGCTTCTGATTACTAAACATGAGTTAACTTTTTAAAACATTATATAGAAGTTTACTGCAGTTTCTTCAAATGAATTTTAACCAGCCAAATAATTCTTATAATATAAATTGGGCCTTCATTATAATACAAAAGTTTAACAGTTCTCTCCTTCAATGAATTTTGAATAAGCCAAATGGATAAGTTGTAGCATTCAGCATAAAATGTCTTATTAACCCTTTTCCCGCCTCTTACAAAGCTCCTCATAGACATCTGACATCACTCTAACTCTACCAGTTCTTATGCTAAAAAATTTGTTTGATAGGTTTTGAATAGGTTTTTAAAAGTTCTGTAAGATGGTGCCCTCTTCCGAATTATTTTACAAGTAAAAAATAAAAAAAACCCATTTAAACCTAAACAAAGAAAGAACATCGGTTGTAATTGGTTGTTAGTGAGCTCTCAGATGAAAAAGACATTCTGACTGGCTGGAAAGAACAAAGAAACCGCCTGATCAAAGAAAATAAAGAAAAACGCTGAGATTTTCATTTCGAATGCAATTTTAAGTATTAAAAAAATATAATTTCAGAAATTAAACTAGTTTTTTAAAAAATATACTAAAAAAACAAAATTATTTTTAAAAAATATTGAAGATTTTAGTAAAAATATTAAAGATTTAATAAAAAGAAATATTTACTTTTCTATAATGTAAAAGTCGACCTTTTTGTTTATATTATAGCTTTTATGTTGCCGAAATTGAATATTTTAGAATAAATAAATAGCAATTTATTTTTGAAAGAACTTTCGTTCTCTTCATAACCTGAAAAATTAGTAATATACTTTTTATAAACGTATCTGAGTTGACTTTAATATTATAGGTGAATATGTTTTAACAATAGGCTTTGTCTTCAGTTTGTGAGTTGGCCAATTAAAAGATTTGATTTTTATCTCATACAACCAATAATATAATTAGTGGTTAAAAGGTTAAAAGTTGTTTCTTCATAATTGATGTGAGGAAAAGAAATATGAACCACTTATATATGAATTAGAAATTCATATTTTGGTATACTATAAAACTTAAACACATTATTAAACTCTGAGGAAGAAAATTTTTAAAAAATCTGGAGGAAAAAATCTTCAGAGGTAGATTAATTTTTAGTTAGCCAGTCATTCTCAATTAGCAAAGTTCTCTTCATTCACTTTCCCCAGCCCCTTTTATAAGGTGAAGGAGAAAAAAACATATGTTAATCCCTCCCTCCCACAGGTGGTTTTTCTTCAAATCTAACCAAAAAATCTCCTCTCAGAATAAACAATTGACCCTTTTTTAAGTGTTAATTTTAACAACTTTGTCTTATCTGAAACTATATATTTTTTTGGTTAACACTTTAGTGATTAATTTATGGAAAAGTAGTCAAAGAAAATCTAATCAAAAAAATAAGCTTACTGACACTTTTTTGTAAAACAAATGTTACATTCTTTTTTTTTACTTAAATAATTTCTTCTTTAGATTTACATTTTTGAGTTAGAAATAATAAATCAGAACAGATTCATTTATTTTTCCTCTTTTTTACACTTATCAGGAAATAATATAGAAAATTATGTCAATTTCTATAAAGGAAAGAAAAAAGTCAAATTCATATATCTGTATCACACACATACATGTGCAGAACATGAAACAGAAAACTGATTATTCAGATTATATCAACATAAAATATCCATCATAATTTCTTATAATTACAAGCATAAAATCAATTATACTTTCTGATAATCATAAACATAAATATTCACTATAATCTCCTATAACTTTAAACTTATTTTCTAGAAAGAAACTGTTAACTAAAGCTACTGACAATCAATTCGATTTTAATTCTCATCAACTCTTTAGTAATAGATATCAAAATTCACAAGACTTTATCTTAGCCATATAAATATTTATTTCTCAATTATTATAGTGGTAAATTATTATAGCAGCGTACAAAAAAGAATCAATCACCCCCCCCCCCTGCATTAAATAATGCTAGCTATATTTTATACAAACACAAACTGCCTCTATATATCTTACTTTTGAGCTATATGGCCATTGATTTCTCAAATAAAACTTTTAACTTTTCTTATATTCAAAAAAAAAAATTTTTTTCCCACAAGTATTTCATTTTATTACATTTGGTTTATAGATGAAATAAACCAAAAGGCTACAATATATATATAAAGGACATTTACTTTTAATTACAGTATCAATATTTTTACACTGAAATAAAATTTAAAAATATTTGTTTTTTTATTAAAATACAACTCATTTATATAAATGCATTCTACATAATCTTATATATAAATTCCTATTTTCTCTTTTGTCTGATTGGTGAATGTATTAATGTTTGTCTGATATTACATGTCAAATTCACAACCACTACTTTTATGCAAAGAAAGTAATTCCACCATTAAATAAAAAATGCTGGGAAAAAAGTCAATACATATGCTTTAACTACAGAGATATAGTATATATTTTGTGGTAAATGTTCCCAGCCAGTTGCAGAAACAGCCACAAATTCTAAATTATAATTTGGCAGGCTTTCATGGTGCATCAATCCTCTAATGAAGTACAGATGAATGACATACCTAGCAATGTTTAATAAAAAAAACATTCACCTTAATCTTTAAAAAAATTGTTAAAGCAACCAATTAAAAAAATATATTACAAATATATTTAATCAAAAAATATTACAAAAATGGGCTCAAAGGCCAATATTTTTGCATTCTGATATTAATAGACAATAACTAATAATACAGCTTAAAAAACCTATTATGATTAGTCAAAACATCAAAAAACTAAAAAAAAATTACAATTTTTTATTCAGAAGACACTCCAGTAAATATATATTTGCACCTTAACATTGTCAACGATAACAGGTATATTTTAAAATGTAAATTTTCATTTATCTTTATTAAAATTTAAAAATTTACTTATATAATATTAAAATGTTTTGTTTAATTTACATTAAATCTTCAAAAAAATGTTAAAGCAACCAATTAAAAAAACATAACCTTTATAAGACTAGGTTTATTTGATATAAATATATGGATGAGAAATGTTTTTATGACTAATTAATTATATATTAACTTGTATATATATTTTAATTAGATTTTAGATATTTAAATTAGTGATAATAAATTCAATAATAACCAAAAAATAATGTGCATGCAATTATTTATTTTACTTTCTTTAAAAATTTAAGCTTTATTAAAATAGATTTTTTTTTTCTCCTGTGTCATAGCATCAACCAGGAAGCGAACCCGCTAACCTGGGATAACTGCTTGTAAAGCAGCTATCATTGGCCTCTTTTGATTTTTTTAAAAAATAGCATAACAATAACATTATTTAGTAATGGGAGGAAGAGAGAGAAAAGGAATGTATTATTTTTTAAAAAAAGTATCAAGTTATTTATTCATAAAGTAAGTTATTTTAAAAGAAAATTTTATATATTTTAATTTTAAATAATAATTATTTAGAACTATTACAACACAACAGTGGAGTGCACAATGACATTTAAAAACATTTTGAACCTCAGATCATCATTTAAAGTGACATTCAATGGTTTCCATTGTTATTTGTTTATTATTGTTTAAATATATTTACCTAATATAAAAGTTATATAGATATTTAAATTTTTTAGAAATGACACTATTCTTCATTCATTTTTTTGTCTAATGGATATTTAATTTTTAAAACAAAAGATAAGATAAGAATCAAATTTTTGTGCAAAGAATCATAGATGGATGGTCTCACAAAGTATCTACATATCAATTAATATCTTGACAAATTGTTATCTAAAGAAATGTTAACATTCTTCTAGAAATCCACAATGTGAATTATCAATAGAAAATTCAAACTTTTATTACTAGAAAATAAATTGTAAGTCACTGTCAAAATTTTAAAATGAAACTGTTTAATTTGTTTGTGAACATTTCAATTTTAAAAGAGCTTTCTTAAGTGATGATTATAAATATTTGAACAATAATAATTACTTGCAATGCTTTAAATAATTTTTTTTAGTTAAATTAATTAAATAGATTTTTCAAGCTTCATTGAATATCTACATGTTTTTCAACAGTTTTCACCAGAATTGGAAGAAGTAAAATTATAATGAAGAAAAGGACTTTACCATTCAGTACTTATTTAAAAATGTTCATTTTTGTTTATATTTTGTTTTTAAAAAAGACTTATTTTTAGCTCTCTTCCAAATATTCAACAAAGATCTGAAAGTAACATAAGGTATATTTAATATATATTATTATTTTGATATGATCAAAATCTTTTCACATATATCTACATTATGTATATTTTAATAAATGTATATATGAACAATGTTTTTTTTATAAATTTGATTGTCTTTTTATTTTTTTTAAATACAGTTGGCTATTAATTTATTTATTAATTTTATAATGACATTTATTATATTGAATAGTATTTTTTGAAAGTTTTAAAAGTTTTTATTTATATATATTAAAATTTTTTATCATCTCTTCTAATACACTTTAGTGCAATCATTTTTTATAATTCCTTCTTTATTAGTTTTGACTATCCTGCAGTCATCATCAGAGCTACAACATTTAAACATATAGTCATATAAACATTATTTTATATACATATTAATATACATATTTTATATTACCATTTATAATCATATTTACCTTTAACTCTATAGCTTTGTTTCTCTTATTTTTTACTTATATTTTTTTATTATTATGTTTATTTTTTTTACTTTCATTTTATTCTTCTTTTTTATTTTATTCTATCTTGTCTATCATTCCATATTTATTCTTTAATATTTTATTTTTATATATACTTATTACCTAATATCTTTTATTATCTTCTTTTTATTTATGTTATAAATGTTCGTAATTATAAAATATATGATCTTTAAATAGTGAATATTATTTTAAGAAGTCATGCATTGTTAGGGTAAAACATCCCTCATGACTTACATAAAAATCCTTCATGACTTACATAAAAATGTTTGTGGCTTTCAAAGAAAGTTTGAGTGCTGGACTTGCAAACATCAGAATTGATTCTGGGACCTTTGAATCCCAAATCAAATGGTCTACCAACTGTGTTAACTCACACAGGATATTGTCATAGATAAATTGTACTTAAAGAATTTTTTAAGTCATTTGTAAAAATAATGGATTATAAGCAAAAGAGTTGTTAGCATTATATTATATTAAAATTCCTAAAATTATTTATTTAATTCATTATTTACTGACTTAGGTGATATTCAGACCAATAATTAGTTCTTTTAAACAAACTTTTTAAATGTACCTAGTAATTTATGTTAAAGTTAAATTATATATTTGTCAAGCATTTTTGGCCAAGTGTTTAGCACAGTTGCCTTACAAGCAGTTGTCCTGGGGTTTGCCTCCCAGCTGATGCTTTGTCACATAAAAAATAAAAATTAAAAAAAAAGTTAAATTATATATTTAGCCAAATTTAATCAAATCATATGTTATAGTAAGATTAACTGATTTAAACCACTATACAATGCATGATCACCATTTCTTATGCTTGCGCATAACTGTTATTAAAACAGGAAAAACTCTCCACACAGTAGTGCCACTCAGCACAAGCCAGAGTAATCAATGGATGCCAGAAGGCTTGTGCATAAGTGTTCTCAGATCTAAGGCTCCTCATTGATGAAAGCTACAAGCTAGAAACTAGTCTGGGGATATTGGATGAGTAAGCACTAGATAGGGATTTTATGCACAAGCCTTCTGGAACATATTGATTACTCTGGCTTGCACTGAGTGGCACTACTGTATGGAGAGTTTTGCCTGTTTTAGTAAACTGATATATTCAATTTTATTAATGTATATCCCACTTGTGTCATACATTACATTTTTCTATACACGCAGAGCATATGCTTTGTTTATAACAATTTAATTTTCTTTAAGAAAAGAAAGTAAATACTTTTTTGTAATTATTCTCTGTAATAAAATAATTCATTCTTTGTGTCAATTTTGTCAATAATTTTTTTTTTTATTTATTAAACTTGATTTTGTATTTTTTTTTTTCATTTAATTAAAATTATATTTATTTATTTTCCACATATTTGGTCACACATGCATACTTTGGATTCTGAGATCTGTTCTATTTATATTACTCGAAAGCAAAATACAGTGACAATGGAATATTTTTTTTAGCCATGGCAGTCAAATGAAATTTATAATCCTACATTTATATATATATGTGTGTGTGTGTGTAATATTTAAATAAATAATTTTTATATACTTAAGGAATATTTACACAATATAGAAGATATATTTAATACTCACTTCATAATTTTAGTATTTTAGCTAAATTTGAATTCATAAATCATAGACATAATGAATATTTATTTAAATAAAATAGTTTGGATGCAATAAAACATATCCTTTGTCTTCATACTACATTGATGTCTTTGTTGTCTGAATAGACATCTCTTATCTTCTTTGTAGTTTCTTATGCTTATAGTAGCAATATATATATATATAATGATAAATAATATTTTTATGTTAATTAAATGTATGGTCATGTGATAAATACAAAGTCTAGATAATTTTCAATAAAAAGATCTAAAAAAAGTCTTGCATTGGTGGCCGAGAGGTCAGCACGACTGCCTTGCATTTGCAGGCAATTGCCCTGGTTGCGAGTTCGTGTCCTGGCCGATGCTATGACACTTCAAAAAAAAAAAAAGATCTAAAATGCAAAAAAATGGTCCATTTTCTTATTGTAAAAGGCTGTGGATCATAGCAGTTCAACTATTAATTAAAAAACTTTTGACATATATTTTCCACTTGACATTCCATTTATTCAATACAAAAATATTATTTATCATTATATATGTGGCATGTGAATACTTATTATAGAGTTTTAAAGATAAATAAAACATCTTCACTCTATAAAATTAACATCAATTCTTTCAAAAGCAATTCACATTAAAATATACAAGCTGATTTAATACTGTTTTCAACTGTTAGTATTCTAGATAATTCTAAATATAAGAATTTACATTACAGTAAGAAATTGCTCTTTCCATTATTATTGTATAAAGTTGCTGAACATGGCAGTGAGAGGGAAGTTAAGCTATATATACATAATGAATGTGTGTATAGTATAAAATGTATATAGAAAATAAAGGCTATATCTGATGGAGAACATTTAATTTATTAAAAGTTTAATATTAATATTATATTATAGATTGAAAGTAATAGTATAATAAATACAGTTTATCACAAAACAAATTAAATAAAAAAATCATTATTTAAAACTAAAAACTTAAATATGCATTGCCTTATCCCATAAATTATAGAAAAACAAAAATAGTTAAATATACTATTAAATTTACTTTATTATCTGGCAATAGTGATTTATGTATGTGCCACATCCTGATTTCATAATTGAAATTACAGTATAGTTATTAGATATTTGTATAAAAATAAAATGAACTTTACATATATTTAATATTGTGCTCACACATACATCCATTGCCTAATGTATTTTTAAAAAAGAATAAGAGTGAATAAATTTACTATTTATTTTAATCTAAATTAGAGATTTAAAAAATTATATTAAATGCTTTTTATATACTAAGCACTAAAAAGCAAAAAAATAATTGTTTCTTCAACCACAATTGGAGTTTTTAGATTTAACTTAAAATAAAAGCATGGGAGTTCCAGAAATTAATTAAATCAATCTCTTGTTATAAAAAATAGAAATTGACTTAATTAATTTCTAGACCATGATGGTTTTATTTCTAGTTAAATATAAGACCAAACTGTGGTTGAAAAAACAACTCTGCTTTTGCTTTTTAATACACTGTAAATAAAAGCATTTAATATTTAAAAAAAATGTATTTTTATTTATTTTTAACTTAAATAAAAATGTAAAACTATATTGTACTTTAATTAAATTGATACTTATAGTTGATATATATATAATTTTCAATTAAAAAAAATATATTTGACAAAATGAAATACTAAATAAGAAAATAGTTATTTAGAGGAAAGTATTACCAACAGGCAATTGCATATATGGTAGAGTGACTATATATTTTTTTTATTAATATAACCTAATAATAATAATCACAGGTAATAATCTAACTGGTCCATATTAAGTACAAGTCCTTGTACAGATTCAGCCATATTTTCTGATCATTATTTTCTCCACATTTATAATATTATTTTGATGTAATAAAAATAGTATAATTGTAATTCAGATGAAACAATTTATGAGAAATAAAATTATTAACTATAACAATAATTTTATTTAACATACTAGAATAAAAACAATATAACATTTATATTTACATATTTTACATTAATCTAATAAAATAGAGAAAATACATGGCAGTAAATATTTTTAATTATTATTCAGGAAAGGTCAGTGTAGAAGACTTACCCACTTTATTTTTTTATTTTCTGTTGAGTCCAACGTTTCTTAAAAATTAAACTAATTTAAAATTGATATCTTTAGCCATGACAAATATTAAATTATATAGATTATTTAACTTTACTATTTTCCATAAAGAAAGTTCCTTTTGATTGTTATGCCTTATAATTAAGGGAATCATATATGCTGAATATATAAATTCTTCTTTTCTTGGTTAATTTATTATAACATTTAACTGATAAATTCATTTATACTATTAAATAGTCAAGTTGTGTTATAGCATCCAAATTAAGTTACAGTGTTGGAAGATAGCTCTAAGGTGTTATTGACATTAAGGTATTACTATTATTTCATGATTAAGCTACACTTCCAGAAAGGTGAGGTTGGAGCACTCCAATTAAAGTTTTATTCCATTATTTCCATTATATAGACATATGTGAGAATCAAAATAATTTTCCTGGCTTAAATTTTTATGAGCAGCACCAGAAATAATTTAACTGAAATCCCTCCAACTTCAAGGCAGATGAAATTTTGCATATTTTTCTTTATTGTTTGGTAACTGTCCAAGTTTCTGTGGCAACTTAATATTGTTATATTCAATTTTATTTTCAATTATTATTTTACAATAAACAAAAAAATAAACTTTTTTGTTTCCTGCAATTTTTTTTTCTAACTTGTTAATGATTTGTTTTAAATAAATCACTTTTATAAAGTTTTAAAAGGTATAATAAAAATGCATATATTTTTTCCAAAAGCTATACATTTAAACTACATGGAGAATTATATATCACTAGATATTTCTACTATAAGTTAATATGTATACTTTTTATGTATATGTCACATTTAGTATGTGTGCATAATAAAATATAAAAAACTATCATAATGTATATATGTATAATAAATCATTAAGTGATTAAAAATATGAAAATATTCTTTTAAACAAAAAGTCTTTGACATTTTTGCTTTTGTTTGGATATTTGTATTTTTTAAATGCTTATCAATGTGATATGGTAAACAAATTTTATTTAATATGTATAATTTTACTTGAAATTATTTTGATACTTATAATTTATATATATCACTAACAATTCTGCAATAAATTAATATATATACTCCTTATGTATATATCACATTTAGTATGTGCATATATATATATATATATATGATAAAGCATTAAGTAATTTACTTTTCTGGTCAAAAGTGTTGAGCATTTGTTTTTTTTTTATTAAAAAAATTTTTTTTTAATACTTATCAAAACTATATTGTAAGCTAAAATATTTCTGTAGTATAATTTTCATTACACCAGTCTCATGCAAGACAGGAAGAGGTTTCAATCTGCTTTGAGTGAGAGTGGTATAGTAAAAATTACTCTATAAAAATATTCATTATTGGATAATCTCTAGTTTAATGAATGACTAATAAAAACTAATAATACACTTTTATTAAGTGATTTGTATCAAAGTTGTGAAGTAGCATGTTTGACACTTATCAATTAAACTGTAGTAATTTGCTATCTATATGAATACTGGACAATAATAAAGATATGTGCAAGAGATTGTGGGTTGGGATAACTGACGAGTTCCAATTCAGCATTTAATGTACATCTTGGGAATCAGAGATCTTTTTTAAATGTCAACTTTCCAGAAAGTGTAAAAAGCAGAAAGAAACCATTCCCTATCTTGTGTAAAAGTGGTATAGTAAAAATTACACTGCAGAAATATTATTCATTATTGGATAATCTCTAGTCTAATAAATGACTAATAAAAATTATTATATTGTAAACTAACTTTCTTATTCTAACTTAAATGAAGCTTATAAGTGAAACCAAGAAAATTGTGTGCATTACTTAAAACATATTGAAGTTCTAAAAACAATTTTTACATATATCAAATTTTTTACAATTTTCTTGCCTCCTGTTTTATATCTAAGAAGCTAGGTAACCTAACTAAAATATTATTGTGCCCTATTGGTAGTGATGTTATTTAAATGTACAAAATTTCAATAAATTATATTTAATTTAAATCTATTAAATCTGATTTTAAATTGTTATTATTAATTTAAACCAAACAATATCTATATACTGCCGTCTTTCAAGCCTGTTCTAAAAATGAATTGTACATTTAATATCAAAATATTTCCTCATCCACTGATCCAGATCTAAAAAACTAGGTCATCTACCTAAAATATTATAGTCTAACATTGCTTTGCCTGATGTTTCTTTCTTATGTACCAAATTTGAATCAATCCTATTGAATTTAATTCTACTAAACCTTGATTTTAAAATTGTAATCTAATATAAACAATAAAAGTGATTACAATAGTTTACAAACAAACAAACAAATATTGTAACATAAATAAAAGCATTTAATAAAAAGAAGAACAGTGGTGAAGTATATGCTAAAAATTAATTTATATGTTGATTTTATGTGCATTTCACAGTGGCACTTAAGAATATGACAAACATGGACTTAAAAAACATAATAAATATGAATAATAAAGAATATAAAAAATATTTAATATTAAATTACTTACAGATAAATCAATATATTTTAGAATTGAAAAAAAATAAATGTTCACCTATAGTTTATATTTGTAGTTATATGCTTGTTAAAATTTTGTCAGAGATATTAAATTTAGTATATATTTTCAGATCATTTTCTTATTTATTTTTAATATTAGTATTCCACTTTGTTGGTAGCTTTAATACTTAGTTTTGTATTTTCTGATTCTTTAGTATTCAACATCTTATGGAAAGCAGTATATTGCAGACAATTCAATTATTTTCCAAACACACAATTTGGTATGGAATGATTTTTTTAGGCATTTTATCTGGAAGTTTTTCTTAACACTTTTTTTAGAGATCACATAGTTAGTGGGAAAATAGAAAACCTAAAAACAGTGTTTTAATTGATTATGTTGACATACTTTTCTACTTCCTTGATTTGGTTGGTAGTACATGTATAATTTTGCTTACCCACTTTTTACTAGAATTTTGACTGTTTATTTAATAATTCCCTTTGGTTAATCTTGTTTTTGGTTGCTAGAATTAAATTATTTTCTTCTTTGCTAATTTCTTTCTCTATTCCTTTTCTGATATTTTTTTTTTCAGTAGCTCTTTTACAATAGAGAAATATAGAAAGATTTATTTCCTAGCTAAAATTAAGCCTTTCTGTGTCTTACTGTTTTGTATATCAGAAATAAAATATCTGATAACTTGATTATTATTGCTTGAATTCTCCACTGTATCTCAATGATTAAATAGAATAGAACTTAACAGAATAAATTCCTTTGTGGTTATAATTAATAAATAATAATGTATAAGGTATTTAAATAAATGGTTAAATAAGAAAATAAGCATAATATCAGCACATTGTTCTTTTTCAGAGTCCAATATCAAAATTTTTTATCTTTCTTAAAGCCAATCATAAGTATTAAAGAAACAAAGTATTTGTTTTCAATTTAATGTTGATTTTTCTAGTATAAATTGGTCAGACAGCAAAATGGTGTTATGTAAACAATTTTAAACTGTTTTCCAACTAATATCCTCAATTTCTACAATATGATTCTTTCTCATAAGTCTTTAAAAGTGATCTTAAATTTTTGCTTTCATTTTTTTACTTGTATCATTATATTCAAACCTGGATATATATTTTGTCTTCGTAATTGTATTCCACCTTTATTAAAAAAAAATAACATTTCTTTTAAGTACTGTAATCCAAAAATATTCTGTCACTTGGCAATTATTTGTTAGAAAATATTAAACATTATCGAAAAGGAAAACATTATTTTCCTATTAAGCTTACCTTTAATATTTTCCATTGTAGTACTCAGTTCAGCTATCAAAATAATGGTTTCTCCATTTGTTCTTTCATAAATAATCACCAAGTGATCAACTTTTGTTTGCTATTCTTCAGGATTTCAGTACATCTGATCAGAAGAAATTCTAGAGAGTTTGATATTCATAGGTTTCTCAATCATGTCCGCCTATATTTTCTTCTGATACAAGATAGATGTTGTCCTATTACATGGGTAGAAAGTACTATATATATACTTATACATTTTTTACTAAAGTTTTGAATTTTTTTTTCATTGAAATTGTTAATTCCGCTTCTGCTAAATTTCTCTTCTGGATTTTTGATAATTTAAAATTTTCCTTGCTATGTCTTATATTATCAGAAACAGAAAAGATTACAAGAAAAAGAGTAATGAATTGTAATAAAAAAAATGTGTTTATTACATAATTCTACTACGGTATATTGTTTAGCGATTTACATTAATAAGGATATTTATTTCTGCTCTTAATTATATTTTTATACTTCAAATATATAATTCGCAATTTTGTACAAAATTAATTTATACTTTAAGCAATATAATTTTAATCTTTTAGAACCAATATAAATTGAATTATTGTTTTAATCCTGAATTTACAATAATAAGAATCAATCTTTTTACAAATATATCAAAATAAATTGTAACATTAAAATTAATTTTGAGATAATAAAACAATTTCTCTCCAGCTTATCATTCTTCCTCTCTCTAACATAAAATATTTTTATTTACTTTCATTTTGATTTATTACCATAATATTAATTAAGAGACAGCTCGGAAAAAAGTATTCCTTCATTTCGGATAATTTAAAATATTTAACACACACACTGTCTATGTAAACCATGTATAGATAGTTTAATTGTTATTGTCATATTGTCAGCTTCACGGAGTAGATATCCGACTAAAACACAGGTTTTTCATTTTCTACAATACAGATATGAGGCCTAATCTATCTCAGTATATATTGGAAAAGTGGTGTTGAAATATATTGAGATAAATTATCTCATGACCTTCGCAAATGTAGTATCAATTTAAACAGATCTTTAATTAGAGCTCACATTTGTTTTCATTTGCTCATACTAATTGGCCAACTGTCTATAAAAAGATTTTAAATGAGTATATACTGTTAATTTGGTGTGTGTGGCTGGATTAAAATATCAAGATTGAGGAAATAGCTTCTTTTTAAAGTTTTTCAGTAAAATTTCAGGGTTTACAAATAATTTTTTTTTTTTTTCAAATGTCATAGCATCGGCCGGGACGCGAGCCCACAACCGTCTGCAACCAATTACTTGCTTGCAAGGCGGCTGCAATGACCTCTCGGCTAACACGCTTGACACTTATGAGGATCAACAGAAAAGATAGAAAATAAAGAAATGATTCCATAACATCAAAAGAAGGGGTAAAATATGAATTGTTAAATAATGTGTAAACAGCCAAAATAGTCTTTATGCGAATTTTGGAAAAACCTATAATTCAAGATCACATTATATGTAATAAAATATAAGAAATCATTAATTTATATTGATTTAACTTAATATGACCATCACTTGTATAAAGCAAAGAAAATTTTATACAAATTACTGTACAATAAACAATACCATTAAATCATTGCAATTTTATTTGCGAGTGTCAAATTTTTTGCACTCACAACTTTGACATCAATCATTTCAGATAAATACACTTATTTTTTGTACGATAAAAATTATAAATATACTTATTATTATTGCTAATCATTTATTAAACCAGAGAACTATCTCTGTCTCACATATAATTTTAGTCGTTAGTTAAACGTTAATATAGTGAAGAAGAAAAATTATTTATTTGTAAAATAATAACATAATCAGTTTGAAGCTTTATACATGTCATTATTTGGATCCTGTTAGAAAATTCATCATAGATTGTACCAATGTTAATTCTAGGGAAATTTTTTCAATCAAACCCACTATAATTATAAAAGGACACTTCCCATTAACCAGGACAGCAATTTTCCTCACTTTCACTATCTGGTTATCATGATGTAGATTGATCTTCAAAAATAATAACTGTGATTTAATCTCTACATTTTGTAAAATCATAGAAAAAATTAAGGTAAAAGACTGAATAGTAGCCCCTATGGGAATATTCAAAAATACTTGGGCAACTTGTCAGTTGCCTGAAACCTAAATATTCTATCCCCCAAAATCCAAGAACTCTCAAGTATGAACAATCCCTTGTAGCTTCAAGCTCAATCAGGTATTGCTAGAGTATTGAGCACAAGATAAACCATGGATAGCAATGCCAAATGACCATAGAAATATATTGTATTCAACTTATATTTCTACTAGATTAATAAATCTAATTTTTGAAAAGAAATAGAGTGTTGTTAAAACAACAAGAGTTAAAAGTAAATTTGCTTAAATCAAGGACAGAACTGACATTCACCTAACGGAATGTATATAAAAAAAGATTTCCACTTTATTCCACTGCTTATTTACTTGTTTATTTGATTTTATATCTGCCTCTTGCAAAGATTTTCATCAGATTGAAAAAGGTTACTAACAACAATGAAAGGATTTACCCAGTGTAAGTTACCTTGAAAAAGCAAAATATAATTAAAAGTATGTAAATAATATATGATAAGAAATCTGTCATCTGCCTTAGCAATGAAATAATTGAAAACCATTCTTAGTGTGTCTTGTATCTCTAAAGATGTTTGTTTGTCTCATTATAAAGCCTATTTTTTTATAAAGAAACAAAGAAATGATATTCAAAAAAGTATTGAGCCAAGCTAAAAAATAAAAAGTGATTATATGAATTAAAGCTTAGGGAATCATAGAACTCATAAGAAAACTTGCCAAATTAAGAATATTCAAGGAATTCTGATGAGTAAAGAAAAAATGACATTATGACTCTGTGCTAGTAATAACAGATAGACAAGATATATATTTGGTTAAAAACCTAAAACATATATTTTAATTTATTTCTGAATATTAATATATTTTGTTAAACATACAAATTTTTCATATTTTTTTAACTACTCAACTTACCATATTTTGATTTATGATAAAGGACATTATATTTTTATACTTGTAATTGTGATGTATAAAAGCAATTCATCATAGTAATTCATTAAAAATTAATGTCAATATTAAATTAAACTATTTCTACTACTGAATTTAAAAAATGATGTTTGATTGATGTACAACAATTAATTCATTTTGTGATCTAGATGTGTATAATACTATTTATATTGTAATAGATTATCACATTTATTAATTTTGTATTTTAATCATTAATTATCTAAGTAATTTTTAGTCTCTAGTTTGCAGCCTCCAACAGTTCATATATCTTGTATATGTGTGATTGTCTGGTCACTGCCACTGAGAATATCATGTTCTAATCAAAATCTGAATAACAAGATAGTGGCACTATCATAGAAGTACTATAATCAATATTTGTCTGAAGGTTTGTAATGATGGTATATTATAAGATGTGATATGTTGGACTATTTCCATCATTTATGAGTGAAAGTTGAATGTATAGAAAATTTTAAACTTTGTTTAAACTTTCCAAATACAAACAACTTGTTAGTAATAACACACAAATAGACAATACAGATTAATAATTACACAATGTTTTGAGTAGTATTACTTTCCATTCTTCTTCAGGTGTTGCTGGCCTATATGCACAGTGACAATATTTGCTTAGAAGTTAAACTCGCACCTTTAGATTCTTGAATATTGAATTTAAGGCAAACTCTCTACCAACTAAGCTATTCTGTCAAAGGCAACATATAGTAGAAAATTGATATATTTATATATGAGGGTTGTTTCAAGTCCTCCTGAGTTCTTCAATTTTTTTTAACAAGGCTAATTCGTTTTTTTTTTTTCCGAAGAACAAGATATTATAATTAGAGTCAATCCAGTCACCTCAGTGAAGAGCTAGAACATTCAGACACTAGATCTAAAATATCAACTCAAAAGTCAGCACTTATTTAATATGTAACATTTATATAGAAAATCTGAAATTTTCAGACATGAAAATGTCTTTAACTCCAATTATCTAACTTAAATAGCTATATGAGATTCAACCAAATTCAGATCTACCATATATTAATAGCCTTAGCATTGCCAAGGCCTTAAAGGTAAAATTATAATAATCAATAAAGCAAGTCATATATTGTATGACATTGCTTTTAAAAAACTTGTATTTACAAATATGTAATATAGGGAGTGTGCCAATAGCTCAAAGAAGCTGTTATTGATAAGTGCGGCAATGGGGAGCATAGTGTCTGAATGTTATATCTCCTCACTGAGGTGGGCCAAAAGCTTAAAATTAATTGGTCTAGGGATAGGAATATTCTACATAGAGATTTTAAATATCTTTCTCTTGCTGCACTTATCAATAACAGCTTGTTTGAGCTATTGGCACACTCCCAATATTTATAAATACAAGTTTGTAAAAGCGATGTCATGTTATATATGACTTCCTTTATTGATTATTTCATAATAATATATAAATCAGTTTAATGTAAGAAATTAAACAAGAATAAGAATAAAATATAACTTTAATATTTATAAAATTATTAAAAATGTATAAAGATATATAATTACTGGATTCATTATAATATTTGTGATCTGTAAACATAATGTAGAGTATTGTATATAATGTGTTATACAATTATATCTATTTATGTATATATAAATATGTACTAATTGTATGCTCATATATATTTGAACATTGTAGTTCTGATAAAGACTGCTGGTTAATTGAAACTGTAAGAAAATTTCAAAAAATGAAATTTAAAATTTTTATTTGATAACAATTGTAAAAGTGATTAATGAAAGTGTATAATTTATAATAGAAATGTGTTGGTTATATTTTATTATTCTGAATTATCAGTAGAAAATTAGTTATTTAACAAATTTGTGTTTATGCCTGCATAATGTGGACAATGATTATCAAATTATAAACATCTGGGTTCAGGTTAAGATTAACAGAAATCTATGCAGGCTACACATGCACTTTTTACACCTTTGTTTCCATTTTTGTCTTTAGTTTCCAGAAAGGTAAATTTTATTTTTCTATGATAAAAAATAAAAATTTTATGATAATTTTTATGATCAAGTAGATTGAATTTTTTTATCTTTCTCTCATTTTTTTGATAGTTACTGAAAAAGCATTCAACATAAAAAATACATTAAAATAAAACTTTTCACCAATGTATTTTGAAGATGATGTTATGAGGGCCTAATAGTAAGTATTTATTTTTCTATATTTTTTAATTATTATTTTATTTTTAATTATTATTAAACACATTGTAAACATATTTTGTAAATATTATGACCCAATTTAGATTTTTTTATAATGTTTTGTCTGCATTTTAATAATAATAAAAATACGCAAATGCTAAAAGTAAAAATTTTGACAATATATAAACTTAGGTCGATTATATACTTCTGCAATGTAAATTTCAAAGCTGCATATCAAATGCAAAGAGAGATTGCAGTTGATGAAGCTATTACTAAATTTATGATCATAGTAGCATGAAGCAATATGAGCCTCAAAACCTATAAAGGTAGGATAAATAATACTACATCTACTGACTCTAAACTATTAACTTGTGTGCCTCAAGCTTAACTCTAAAATGAATTTAGTATTTCATTCACTTTTATTTTATTATTTTATTTTGTATATAGTGACTATTTTAGTAGTACTTTTTAATAAATTACAAACTGTATTGAAGTCTTTATTATAATATTCAAATTATACTAATTATTGATCAATATTAACTACTTGTTATAAGGGATGTTATTAGGGGTGACATATACATTGCAAACCCCTGTATGGAAATACATTTTGAAGGGCTACAGAGAAAAATGAAAGGTACTAATGTCTTTATTCTATGAAGTTTTCAAGTGACGGATTACCTTAGGTAAGTGTTATTATATACTATTTTTTTAGAAATTTTATGATGAATCCAACTAGCCTACTACCAAAAATATAATTTTAAGTTGTATGCATGATAATTTAGAATTTATGAAATAAAATGAAAATAACTATTAGAAATATTAACTTTTATTCTTTTTTTTATTACTTTGAATATCAATGACTATATTTTTTTCAGTTTAATTACATTCTTTGGTGTTTGATCTTTATATATTATGTCATTTTTTATTAATAAAACTTAAAGTTATGATAAAATTTGTGGCTTAGCATAATTTTTTTAATATTCAATATTGCTGCTTGCAAGCAAAAAAGTTAAAAAAAAGAATACAATTTTAATTATAAAATATCAGGATCATTATAAATTTCTCAACATGTTAACAATGAAGAATTGTTAAGTGATTTATAAAATGATATTTAAAAAAATGAAATATATAATAACAAATATTCTTTTCTGGATAATTATACTTGTTATGAAAGTTGCCTTGGAAATTAACTAACAGATGGAGTTGCAGTTGGTTAATATATGATAATAGTAAGGAAAGTAGTTTATTGTTTAAGGCTTGAATGGGATCTTTAGCAACAAGAGAATATACATGTAAATGGAAAAATATGGGTGATTTAGTCTGTAAATTGTGTAAGGAAGTAATAGAAAATATTAGGCATCTGTTAATTGATTGTAAATGCTTGAAAACAGAAAAGGTACATATTTTGAAATTATGGAAGAATAAATATGAAAAAAGTGATTATATAAAAGGTGAATTATTGTTTTTTATGTTGGATTTGGGAAAAAAGAAAGGGAATTTAGATAAATGTCATAGAATTGACAAACATTATGTTGTGGAAATGGGATAGAGCAGAATATGGGAAAACTTAGAGTGGGGAATGGAAAATAAAGCAGCTAACAGGTTTCTCTGGTTATAATTGCTGAGAGATTCTTGACTTCGTTTAAGGAGAAAACGCAGTACATCACATCAAAACATTTCTCATCTCAGAAATAATATTACTACTAATAATCAAATGATTGGTTGCTCATAATATAATGTGACATTCAAGTGCCAAAAGTAATAAATTGAGTGTCAATCCAAAAATCTTTAACTCTCAAAACTATTAAGTCATAACAAAGAATTATTGAATAATATTCCTGTTAATTTACAAATAAAACAACTAAGAAAACATTTTTTTAAAAAAACCGAGTGCTAAATTGGTGCATTGATATTAATGTATTGTTGTAATTGCTAATATATGATCAGGAAACTTTTTTACAAAATTTCTTTATTTTGGTAATGTGGTTTAATGTTATTTATGAATTACATCAGTAAGTTTTTTTTTTAATTATCTTTATTGTTATGATCACATGGACCAAAATATAGATAAATAGTTTTTTAATTATGTAGAAAGAAGATGAACACATGGGGAAAAATCTATATTGTCAAAATTTAATTCTGTTATTATTAATTAAAATTGTTTGCATCAAATCTATATTTTACAGTTTTAAATTTATTTTCTTGTTTAAGCTGTCTTTTTAAAAAGAAAATTATTTACTCTATCATTTATACAATGATAAAATTTTGTCATTTAAAATTAATATTTTAAAAAAGTGTAAACATTATGATTAAAATATATCCAACTTTATTGATATTGTAGACCAATCAAAATTAAAGTAGCCAGACTGTCTCAGGATTAAAAATCTTTTTTATTTCCGTTTCATTTTAATGGGAGTGACGTTGTGAAAAATGTCATTATATTTGCAATTAACAATCCTCTTTTTTAAATATAATAAACTATACAAAAATAGAAAAGGATTCATTCAATTGCGATTTAAATGTAAAAGTAAAAACATATATTCTTTTTTTAATAATCTCTTTTAATGGTTTAAGCTAAAAATAGATTTTCAAATTGAAAGTACAACTTTTCTAGATTTTTTTTGTAATAACTTACTTCTTTTTATTAACTCTTTTATTTAAAATTTGAGCTTTATCAAAATCTATATAGATTAGTAAAAGGAAAATAATAAATAGAGGTTTTGTATTTCTTAATAGCCGATGCATACTTTATGAAATTTAAAAATAGTTATAAATATGTACAAATATATTACTACTAGTATCTCATACCTGCTTATCATGTAAATGATATTTGTCTAAATGATTTATTATCTATTTGGATTTTTAGATTGCTTAATAGAATATTCATTATTGTATTGCTATATTCCGTCTATTTCATTGGTGCATGTCCTTTATCATCTTCAATCTGCAACATTTTATAATATAAAAGAAGACAATCATGTCATTTGAGCTTTAAATAAAAGTTCACTGTCAAAAGTTTTAAGCAACAGCATAATTTAAAATATCAATATTCTGTATATTTAATCACATAAAGGTAACAAACTTCTTTTCCCTAATAATTGCAGCTATATGTTTGAAATTAAAATAATCACTTTTTTTTGTTGCCAAAATGCTCATTTGAAATAGAAGTAGCCAAACATTATTAGTTCTTGTGTCATCAGTCTACTACAAATTTCACAGCGTTTAAGATTTTAAAAACTCAAATGATGACAGGGATGATGAGTCACAATCCATGAATTTTGAATTCTAGAATCTGCCACTTTATGACTAATTTGAAATGTAAAAGTAAAGAAATATACTTGAAAGTGAGATGCATAAGAAGAGATGGGGCAAAATATTTAGAGATACAGATTATCACACACTTATGTAGATATAACATTTTCTTAATAAAAATATTAAAAACGTTGTTAGATTTAAATAAATAAATTGCAATATTTTTAAACTTGCTAAAAAAACTAATCTGTGTAATGTATAACAGTATACACAAAATGGCAGTATGCTTCATTAGAAGAAAAACAATCCTTGACCTAATTGAAGAGAACTGGTTTGTCAAAATACATTTCAACATCTGCAGCTGTATGTCTGAAATGCCATAGATAGGTGTTAATTATAAATAAGATCACATCAGTTTTAAGATAAATGTAGACAACTTTCTATCATTTGATTATGAAGATTAGTATTGACAATATTATGAATTTGTCATCTGATTAATCACATCCTTCCAAGAGCAGAAATCAATCTGGAAATGATAATTTTATAGTACTATTCTATCTGGTATTCAAGTTTAAAGTAGATGAGTGGAGTGGAGTGAAAAAAGATGCTCTTGAAATAATACTATTTATCAGATATATCTATCTATTATCATAGAAATATTTATAAACTGTGCTATAAAACTTTTAGAAATAATCATTTAATTTATTAAAATAAAGAGAGATAAAAAATGTTTTCATATTGAATGCTTTTATTTATGATGCATTAAAAAGCAAAAACATAATTGTTTCTTCAATTGCAATTGGGTCTTTAAATTTAACTTCAAATAATATTGTAATAAAAATATAAATAATAAATATAATGGTAATTAAATATAAATATCCAATCTTTCAATCTGCAGAAGTACTTTCAGTTAATTCCTTAACCCTCCTCAACTGCCTTTAAATTCAAAATATTAAAATTTGGGATTCATGGGATTTTAGTTGATAGCATTTGCTTCCATTATGTTTTTTTGAATTTGAAGGCAGTTGAGGAATGTTAAGGAATTACCTGAAAGTACTTCTGTGGATTGAAAGACTGTATATTTATATTTAATTACCATTATATATATATTCTAACCTCCCCCCGCGCGTTCTCACCCCCAAAATATACTGTTTATTACGAATATTACGGGTTCTAGCTCAGTTAACAAATAAATAAATGAAATATTCAGCATTAATTAAAATGATTACTAGCTCTAATTTTAAAATACAAATTCGATTCAATTTTAAAATGAATTAACAAATATTTACTATTTTCATGAGACATGGAGTGACAATACGGGGAACGAGATAGACTACATTGAGACATTATCCACACGATACTACCTCAATGGCATAAGAACACTATTCCCCTTTTTTTACTATACCAAATAACTAACTCATAGTATTCTTACGACTTTCTAAGCTCTATTCACTACGATTAAAATAATAATCATATCTTAATCTTCTTTATAACAAGAATCTAGCTCAATTAAATAAAATGAAGTAAAATAAAATAAAATCTCAGGTTCATAAATTGTATTCTAACTGATTTAAAATTACGGTAGTAAAATATGAAAAGGGAATTTTATGTCATAATCTACTACACAGCAACTAATAATAATAAAAATAATAATAACAATAATAATATAATATAATCTTATTTCTTCCTAAATGAAATAAATAAATACGTACGTGGTAGTATTTTAATAATCTGACAACAGAATACGTGTGGCAACATTAGCATATAATTTAATGTAATATTGTGGCAACCGACTTATGACCAATAAATAATATAAAATTATGATCTTTTAATTTTAACATACCAATAAATTCTCAAAATTATTATAACACTTTTATGTTTACCTTTTGTGCAAAATCTATATGTCTGTTTCAATTATAAATGTATCGTGATTTCATGCATCCATGTGGAGAAATAACAACTCGGACACAAAAACTTTAAAACAAATTTAAAACAAAGTTTATTAACAACATAAATAAATTAACAATATTTTTACACTATATACATTGGATATCCCTTACTCTCATATCTCAACTTAGTTTATTAGTTTATAAAATGAAATCAAAATAATATTTACTTTTCCTAGTTAAATCTTATTTTTTTTAACACTTAAGAAAATACAGCATTATTACTTGATTTATTATTATGGTTAGCTTATTACAAAATGCATTTCTTATATGATTATCACAAACACTTTGCATCCCTAATATTATTAAAATTATATTTTTTTTTACAAAATTTACATTCGTAGTAAAATTCTATAAAATAACAAATTTTAGTTTTATATTGGTTGTATGGAATCTTACAAAGTCAAAACATTGTTCTACATTCGGTATTAGGTTTTTATTGTTCATTATCCGATGTTTATTAATCCTAATATTCTCATTCAAGCCTTACTTTGGATGATATAATTATAACTATTAATATACCATGCACAAGTATATGTTTATTGTACATTATTGGACTATTTTCTTAATAAATATGCAATACTTATTTTCTAAATATTATTTAAAAAAAAATTCATTCAAATTTTATTATCACTTTTAAAAAATACTTGGTTTAGATTTCTCTTTCAAAAATCTTATATTCATTTCTGAATTAATTTTACAATGTATTATATGATTCTTTCTCTCTTTATGATATTTTGGACTTTCAATTTTAAAGTTACACAATTCTATACATTCCAGCAAATAAACTATTCTTACATAAACGATAACATATCTTCAGTTCTATTTTATTCATTATTTCTTTGAAAATATCTTTCTGACCGATGCAGATTCACAAAATAAGGATAGCGAAGATAGATGCATAGGATCAAAATACAACTAGAATATTACTCGTCATATATCTTGACAATCATGGCACAGTGAATTAAAAGACACTATAGAGGAGTGACCTTTACCTGTCTACCAACCTCTATTATAGGAACGATGTTAAAGCTATTTCTTCAGCTTTATTATAACATCAAAAGTTTAAAGATATGCAAAAACACTGTCCAAACTATATGTGTTCAGTCATAGGGCTTAGTTAACTATACTGAAATCACACAAAACTAAATATGATCCAAATCCTTTATTTTTCCTATTTCTTAAAAAAAAACATCATCTTGGTTTCCTCTCCACTAGTACTTCCAAGTCACTATCCGATCTTATTTCTCAAGATTTTTTCTATACTGTACATCGACAAATACATATCTGCATTACTAACAATAATAAAATTCATTTATTTTAAAACTATTCCACTGTTCTATAAGACAGCTTGCTTACTACTTTCCTCCGTATATTTAATCATATACAAACTATTTAAATATCTGAATACTTTATCACATGAAAGTTCAAAAGAATCACACAATTGTTCTGTTAAATTATATTATTAATATACTTTAAATAAATTATTGCATGCATATTCCGAATTACTCCTATCTCATTATATGTTAAAAATGTTGTATAAAATGTGTACATATAATTTAAACTTTCACACTTCATTCTTAGGTCAATAGATGATCTAAAAAAAATACATTATGCATTATAAATAACTATTAAAATTACCAAAACGACCTTTATCTCCTCGATCGCGTTCCGTAGGCTTCACCATCCATTTGATCCTTGTAGATATAAGATTCACATCCATACACTTTATTTTTAAACACTATTTCTATAATTTTATCAAGCTATTATATTTAAATTTTAATATTACTAAATTTATGTTTATATGTTTTCCCTAATCTCACATAACATTTTATATTCTAAAATAAATTAGTAAAAAATATTTAAACTATATTTACTGTACTTCTTTATCAAACTTTCTTGAAAACCGTTCATATTAAAGCTAAAAAAAAATGTTTATTATTTCTTCTTCAGTCACTTAATGTTCAATTTTAAGGTAAAACAATTATTGCTCTGTTTAATAAATATTCATAGATGACAATCTTTGGTTTTTTATAATATTTAATACAATTATTAATTATGATATCAATTAATCCCGTAAAGAAAACGTCTACATATTCTCTTCTAATATTTTCTGCTAATATTTTCCCGCGCGACTTTTATGATGCATCTTCTATGTACTTTGATTTAAATATTCAGTAAATTTTTCTATCTCCATGGATCCATTTTCATTAAGTAATTTAAATTTCCATTTTCCTAATCTCTATCTTTATTAAGCGTTTTTATAATGAACACTTTATAATATTTTAATTCTTCTTAGATAAAGTTTTTTCTTTCCTTTTTTAAAAAAAATAATGACTCTTTCCTATCATTATTCGGTAATTTTTCCTTTCTTTTAAAGTTCTGGTAACTATATACTTTGTAATGTTTCCTTTAAAAAGGACAAACATTCTTTCTCTGTTATAACTTTTACATAATTTTTTCTTTATGATATACGTATCTTAATTTTTCCATAGAGAAGAATAAAATAACTTCAGAGTAGCCTTATAAATTTGTGCGTCATAATTTTTCCTGACGGCAAATAACTTCTCTTTTAAGTTTTCCGTATAGCGTCCAAATTATATTCCTCTGAGTTACAATAATAAGTTTCTGGTTGAGCATAAATAAAGCTGTATCAAGGCACTTTACAAATATTTTTCCTTTATCATAACTTCTATATACTGTTTTCTGTAGTATTTCCATTTTTACTGTAAGGTTTTGGCTAAACTTGAATAAAATATCCTGGTAAGAAAACTTTTAAAAATTAGCCCTCCATGTAAAGGCAGTTCAAAATATTATATTTTAAAAAACTTTTAAAACAAATACAAAATTTTAAAATTATATTACTTTTCTAGCTTACGATCTTATCCAGCTAAAAAAATATGTTACTCCCTCCTTCACTTACACATTACTTTCTCCCGCTCCGTCTAATTCTTATATTTTGTCTGCTAAAATACCTCCGTTGATTGGTTAATGACTTTTTTAGCGCGAACAAATTTACACATTTTAGTTTTATAATAGATTAAACCTTTTTAAAATAAAGAATTTATGACGTCATGTTTTAAAATATTACTTAGAATAGTATTTTTAAACTCAATTATAGTTTTATCAAAATTATTTAAACTTTAAAACAATTATTAAAATAACATTTAATATCTATTTTAATATTAATATTTAATTTATCTTGTTTTTATTTAAATAAAATATTTAATTTTTTTTATTAACTGTATTCAACTTTTAAACACTACTTAAATATTACATCATTTAAACATTTAAAATAACTATTTAATATTTCAACATTCATTTCAACGATAGACAGCAATTACATTTAGTTCCATAATTCACAAACTTTATTATTATATTCTAACAAGCGTGTGTGTGAAGGTATATAATATACAGTCACATGATTACTAACTTTATCAGATGATTTTTTAATTTACGTCTCGGTCTAAATTACCAAAACTGATATATTTTATAAAAATTTGGAAAATAATTTAAAATGTAGAACTAAATATAATTCTCACCATCATAAAGTTTATTTTAAAATATATTAGATTAAATTTGAATATTAATTATAATTATAATATTACATATAGCGTTTATTTAATTTATTAGTTTTAAAATATTACAATTGGATTGTTAATATACTTTTAACTATTTATAGCTGTATTATTTTATATGGCCAGCTTTTACAACCATAAGCAAGGATATAATTAAGCTTTATTTAACTGTTTCTTTAAAATAATTCATTACACTTTTATATACCAGGTATTTTCAGCCTTAAATTGTACTATAAAATCTAATCAATCATACAATTATCAATATATTACACAAACGTATTTTAAAATTTAAAATTTTTTAGCAATTGACCATTCTACCTTATTATGACCTATAGATAAGGGCACAATATATATATATATATATATTGTAAGCACGAGCCAGTTCAATCCTTAAGAGAATTGCATCTATAAAAAAGGATAGTAAAAGAAAGGAGGAAACCTTATTTTAAGATTTTAATTTTTTTAAAGAATAACAATATTACAATCCTATATATGAACACCTTTTTTTAATGTATAAATATTTTGATACATACTGCAAATTCACATTTATTTTATTATTTTAAAAAATATTCAAATTTTATGATAATTTTTAATCATAAAAATCATCATAAAAATTGAAACATTTTTTTAAAATAATAAAAGAAATGTTTCAATTTTTGTTATTATTTTAATTCATCTAAATTTGATATTTTGCTTACAGTTGTATTAGGAAAGCAATGCGAATATTAAGTTTAAAGTATTTTCGAATGAAGAATTATAAGATGGTGTTTGATATTGAGTGTCACAAGAAAAATATAGATGGGATCAGAGAGAAAATTTGTGTCAGTTTTTCTATAGGCAGGTAACAAATTTGAAAACTTTGAATTTAATTTGTCAGAAGCTCAGATTATTAGGATTATCTATTACAATTCGCCTAAGAACATATCATCATTATCAATTTCAACCATTATCAATCCACTGCAGAATAAAGATCTCTCCGAGTCAATCCATCTTTCTGTTCTCTGGCCTTTCTTCTCCACATTATTCTAGCACACTTCCTTATTTCATTCATCCATATCACATGTTGTCTTTTTATAGGTCTTTTACAATGTTTTGGAATCTAGTTTAACATTTCACTTGTCCATGTATTATTGTCTCTTTCAGCACAAAGTTCAGCCCAACTCCACTTCAGTCTCTTAATTCTTTCAATGATATTAATAACACTTGTTTATTCACAGAACAAACACTTGTTTTCACTCACTTCTTGTTATTCCTAACTTGCATCTCTCCACACTTTATTAAATGGTCTGAAGTCTCTATATTGTTCTTAATGTTTAGTGTTCAAATCTCAGATCCATAAGTAAGAACTGGTAAAACACGTATTAAAAACCTTCCTTTTCAAACACATAGGCATATTTCCTTTTAATATTAAGTTATTTCTACCAAAAGCACTCTAACCAAATTTAATTCTTTGATTAATTTCATCCATTATGCTTCCATCTGTAGTAATAATTTGACCATGGTATTTGTCATTGTTAACTTTTTGTAACTCATTATTTTTAATCTTTATTGCCATCTTTTGAGAAAATCCATTGAACATTGTTTTAGACTTTTTAATATTTATTTTAATTATACTTCTTACTTTTATCTAATAACTTTTGCAACATTGCCTGAAGCTCTAAATAATTATTTGTAAAAACAATTACATCATCTTTAAAATTTAAATGACTTAAATAATTTCCATTTACTTTTACTCCCTTAGCTTTCCATTTTAATCCACAAAATACTTCTTGCAAATAGATAGTATTAAAAGCTGCTGTAATTTATATTACAATCATGATACAAAACCAGAAGAGTAATAAATTATCCATACCAATTAGAAGTATCCCAAATTATTGTTCACTTCCATTTAGAAACCAGGATAGTTATAGAAATAAATCAAATATTGTGAATCCTAGAAGTAATGTAAATCATGATGAAAGTAGTAGAACTAACTAGACAAAAATAGAAATTCTAATGTCAGAAAAGATACACAATGAGGACCAAACAAAGCAAGTAGTGTAACATTACCAAAATCCTCATACATGAATTCAGAATGGAATCAGAAAAACTGTTGAACATTTCTTTAGAGAGTTCCTCATGATGAGAGCT
Source organism: Epiperipatus broadwayi (assembly GCA_028023455.1). NCBI lineage: Eukaryota > Metazoa > Onychophora > Udeonychophora > Euonychophora > Peripatidae > Epiperipatus > Epiperipatus broadwayi. The sequence goes on along the minus strand of JAQFVV010000003.1, from coordinate 16,752,142 downwards.
CTTATTCTAAAGAGGGACCATATAAAATTATCTCAGAATGTGGAAAAAATGTTTTTCAGGTAGAGAATGATAAAGGAATTAAAGATATTTTCATTGCCAGAAACTTGAAATCTTTTTACATAGATGAATAATAATACTAATGCGTTTTTTGTTCTTTGTTAAGAACAATCAGTCTAAAAAATATCTAAAGTTGTATATTGTTCATATTTTAGAATTAGTTAAGCATTGTGTAAGTTTCACATATGAAGCATTTTAATGAATATATTATATTGAAATTACTTTTTTCTAAAATATGAAAAAATAAAATGTAGTCTTTCTTCAGAAAATGTTTATTAAGTCTTACTATTTATGTTAATCTTTATTTTTAGTGTTAGAGATACTTAAAATGTTTAGAATAGATAATATTAATAGTTAATTAGACAATATAACATGTAGGTAAAAGAGAGTACTGAGGAGAAGCATAACTTAAAGGTCATATAGATTCTAAAAAGGGGGTTATATATGCAAATGAGTTCATTTTAAAAATACATTAGATAGAACATGGAAAAATTTATAAAGGTTTCATAAAATGATTGTTTGATTTATAAAAAGAGTATAGTTTTTGAATAAAAAACTGGAAAAAGCAGACATTAAACTGAGTGACATACCTAGAGAGATTAACATCAAATTTCATGATTTGAAAGCTTAAATGTAGATTAATTATACATTTTAATAGCTCAGAAATCAAACATATAAATTATAATAATATTAGGAGAGAGGTCTATCTTTCATTTGCTACTATACTTTTCCAAGGAAAGGAATAAATAAACATATTAGATTATATTTTGTTATATTTATCAATCAACTAAGAAGCAAAAAGAATATAAAAAATATTGTTTAAAAACAAATCAGATATTCAAAGCTAGTGGCTAGTTCCATTCAATTATCACATTGTCAGCTTTCACATAGATTATTTAGGGACCAAAAAAAATTAATACAGTTATTATTCATCAAAATTGAAAAAGAATAAATATTTTTATGCTATTCTTCCATAAAATAATCCAAAAAATAATAAATTCTTGACAAGAGCTATATAAATATCAAAAAAAAAATTATATATTAAAAGTCTTTTTCAGCACCTGATTTGGTCCCCTTTTCAAATGTTAATAATGTATTACATTAATGAACTATTTCAGACATAAAACCATCTAAAATTCAATAATGAAATTAAAATGAGCAATAACAATATAAATCATTAAAATAAATCAAAACCTGCATATATAAATCCAGTAATTACAAATTAATTGACTATATCATAACAAACAATAAATAAATTATATGTATTTTTTTACAATTATATATATATATATATGTCATTTTATATAATTTTCCATTCATTTTTAATTAATCAATTATTAACCAAATTTATAGTAGTCATGTAAATATTCATACAATTATTTAAATTATTTTTAATATAGTATGTTTCATATATTTATCTTCTTTTTAAATCTTTGACATAATTTAAATATTTAATACTTTTTGAATTTAAATATTTAATACTTTTTAGAATAGATACTACAAAAAGTATTAAATATTTAAATTACATCAAAGATCCAAAAAGAAGATTAATATATGAAACATACTATATTAAAAATAATTTAAATAATTGTATGAATATTTACAAGACTTCTATAAATTTGGTTAATAATTGATTAATTAAAAATGAATGGAAAATTATATAAAATGACATATATATAATTGTAAAAAAATGCATGTAATTTATTTACTATATTGTTATGATGTAGTTAATTATTTTGTAGTTACTGGATTTATATGTGCAGGTTTTGATTTATTTTAATGATTTATATTGTTATTGTTTGTTTTAATTCCATTTTTGAACACTAGATGGTTTTATATCTAAAATAGTTCATTAATGTAATAGATTATTAACATTTGAAAAGGGCATGAAATCAGGTGCTAAAAGGCTTTTAATGTATAAAAAAATTGATATTTATATAGCTGTTGTAAAGAATTTATTATTTTCTGATTATTACTTATTCAATATCACACCATTCAGGTTAAATAAATAATAAAATGTCAATATTATTTTATATTTATTTTATAAAAGATATATAATTTCTCAAAGTGTTCTATATTACTTTTTATTTAACAATATTAATTTTAAAAAATGTGTATCAATTAATAATTGATGTATCTATATGTAAAGCTATTACAAAATTGAAAGACACATATTAGCTTAATTAAAGCTTTATTTTTATTTGTACCCTAGACATATAAAATATTTAATAAATCAATATGATTATAAATTTTAACTTTTGATATGCATTAATTATGTTTAATTCAAAGCAGAGCAAAGATATATATGTATTTTATTTTTATCATGAGTGAGGAGATATAAATATTAATACTTGATAGATATGCCTCTGCTCTGTTTCATGATTCTAATAACTAAACTAAAAATAATTTAAATCATAAAAGGATAAACAAAAATGTGTGATTATTATAATAATAAAAATGGTTTAAAATAATATCTTATAATATTACAAAGGTTTATTTTTTCACTTAAGTGAAATATTTTTTAAAATTGTAAAATTTCTTTATTGAAAATAAAGAAATGGGGAAATATATTATTTTTATTTTTTGATATTTTAATTATCATTTTTATATTGTATATTATCTATAATAAAGTTAATATTATTATTAATTATCTTGGAGTCCTTGATTTCAAAATTTTATTTATGCTTCCATTTTATTTGAAGTCAATGCAAAATATTTCAGTGATGAATGCAGCATTGGTTTTAAAACAGGCAAAACTCTCCATATGTATTTCCACTCATTGCAAGCCAGAGTAATCAATGTATGCCAAAAGTCTTATGCATAAAACTCCCATCTAGTGCCTACTCATCCAATATCCCCAGATTAGACTCTGGCTTGTGGTCTTCATCAGTGAGGAGCCTTGGGCTGAGAGTGCTGCACTTAGATCTTAGGATCTAATGCAACCCTCCAGCAGCCACTTTTTATTTCTACTAAACTGTTTTAATAACAGTTATAAACTAGCATAAGAAATGATGATCATTTGATGTTTATTAGCATTGTTTTTGTTGTATTTATTCATTATGTTACACTTATTTTAAGATTATAATATAAAATAATAAACATTCATATCATATAGTTGCACATTTACTACACAGGTTGTAAAGTCATTGTAACAGGTCAGAAAAGTGGCATCCATAAATAATAAATAAACAATCTAGCTTGAATAATGCTCATCATTATTAACTTACAAATTTTTTGAGGTTATAATGTGCATTAAATGCCACATTAGGTTTATTTAATTACAAAATTATCCCAAATTTACAATTCAACCAGAATAGCCAAGAAAATAAATTCTAAAACACTATCAATGATTTCACTGCTACAAGCAGACTTCTCAAGTATAAAGAACTACAAAATAACATATTTAAACTAAACATTACACACAATTTTACTTACTTCACATATATTCTTAATATTAAAAGAACTTTTAAATAAGTTTATTGCTTCAGAATCATAAATTTTTAATATAAAGATTATATATATATACACCTGGGTCTCGTTTTACGTGATAGATAGGTTCCTCAGAAAACAAGCGCAAATGAAATCGCGCAAAAATAGACATAACTTACATTAAAAAAGGGGGGATGCGGTCTGTGATTTTTCAAAATTCGCATAAAAGCAAAGCACCAACGTAAAATTACTTTAAAATTTGTGCAAAAAAAAAAATAAGGAAATAAAATATGACTAATAAAAAATTTCAAATTTGAAACAAATTGATACAAGACAAACTTTTTTTAACTATAATATTTAATTTTATTCAAAATAATATATTTTTATGCATAATTTACAGTACAATAATTTACATTTTTTTCTACAAGTTTTAATTATTGTGATTTTCTGGTGACAACGTAATTAGTAATTAATCTTTGAGCCGATGATTTTATTAATTGTTTAAAAAGCTCGCAATATCCAGACATACAACCATTTAGCTCTCGTTGGAATTTAAGAGCACGTTAATGATTAGTGGCATTAAAATAATAATTGATTACGTTCTTTTTTATAAAGCAAAAACAGAATGTGATTTAAAATGCAAAATTAACACGCACAATGTTTGAACAAATTTACATTATAATCTTGTAAAATTTAATATGTGTATACATAAAATGTGGAAATCATGATTTTAATTTTATTATTGCATAAAATCTTACTATTATAAAGCACTGAAAATATTGAAATTACTAAGATGAAAGTCGAATTCAATAATGTGCTATTACTTTCAATATAAGTAAGTGTGCGAAATTTATTATTTAAAGTAATAGCGCATTATCGGAAATCGACTTCCAGTGAAACACGAATTGCGTAACTTCAAAATCATGTTAAATAAGTCTGTGTAAAAAGAGACCCAGGTATATATATATAAACTTTAAATATCAAGTCAATTTAAAATACAATATAGTTTTATACTTTTATTTATTGTACCAATATTAAAATTAAAAATAAATACAGATAAAAAAAAATTTATATTAAATGCATTAAAAAGTAGTAAAATAATTCTTTCTTCAACCACAACTGGAATTTTTAGATTTAACTTGAAATAAAATCACCAGAATTTTATTAAATCAATTCCTTATTTAACTTGAAATGAAAACATGGGGAGTCCATTCCCCATGCTTTTCTTTCAAGTTAAATCTAAAAAACCCAATTATGGTTAAAGAAATATTTTTTTTTTTTGCTTCTTAAGGCATGATAAATAAAAGCATTTACTATAAAAACAAATTTTTGTTTGTATTTACTTTATACTTTTTTTGTTTTTTGTTTTTTAAATTCTGATGGTGTTGCTAAGATATTCAATGCCTTTCAGTTTGTTTTTTTTTTTTTTCAAAATAATCTTTATTTGCACAAAAAGTAAAATATACATTGTACTATAGAGTTCATGTTTACAATCATGTCTGACACATTAAAGACTAATTATTTATTAAATTAGATGATGAGTACAGGATTAAAAGTAAAATTTTATGTTATGTTACTTATCAGAGGTAATCTAATTTGGCATATAAATCCCATGGCATGTACTATTTATTTTAAATAAAACAGTAAATTATACATTTCTTTTTAAAACCTTTTTTAACAATATTATTCATTGTTTATGACAATTTCAACAAATCAGCAGACATTTTCAGGGCTGTGAAATACATTTGCATTCTGTTATATTATTTATTTATATAATCACATTAATTTTATTTTGATATTTTAGATTTTTTTTTTTTTCAAGATTTTTTTTTTTATATTTCTTTGTTTCAATCTAATTAATGTAGGTGTCTAATATACTTTTATATTTTTGACTCTTTAAAATCTAAAATTTGGATTTTTTCATACAACTAAGTATATAAATAAAAATTATAAATAAATATTTAAAAACACTTAAAAAGGTTTAATTTAATAAAAATATAAATATAGATGTATATTATATAAGTTTATACATATTCATATTTAACAGATTCAAAAATTAAAAACAAATTGAAAAATATATATAAAAAAAAACATTAAGCATATCATCATCATTTTTAATCATTATCATTTCACTACATGATGGTCTCTCTAAGTGCATTTCATCTTCTCTAAACTCTAGCATCTCTTCTTCACATTGCACAAACACCCTTTTTTATTCCATCCATCTCACATGTGGTCTCTTTTTAGATCATTTACAATCTCATGGAATCCAGTTTAAGATTTCAACTGTCCATATATTATCATCTCATCTAGAAATATGTCTAATCCAACTCCACTTTAGTCTCTTAATTCTTTCAATAGTATCAGTAACACCTGTTTGTTGAACAAGATATTTGTAGTTATTAACTTCTTCTAACTCATCATTATCAATCTTTTTTCTTTTGAGAAAATCCATTGAACATTGTTTTGTTTTTTTTAATATTAATCTTTAATCCTACTTTTTTACTTTCATGTGATAACTCTTGCAACATTTCCTAAAGCTCTAAAGTATTATTTGCAAAAAAAAAAAATTAGATCATTTTCAAAATCTAGATTATTTAAATAATCTCTACTTACTTTTATTTCCTTAGCTTCCGACTTTAATCCACAAAATACTTTTTGCAAAACTGCTGTGAAAAGATTTGGAGGTATGGAATTACTTTTTCATACATTCTACTCAATGTTAATCTTTTTAGTATCATTATATAATTTAAATGTTGCATTTTTATAAACCCTCTTTAGATTATGATAGTATCCAGGGTCTACATTTTGGTCCAATGCTTTAATCACTGAAGAAATGCATATAGAATCAGTTATCTTTTCATAGCCTACAAATCCAAAACATAATAGCAACTCATATTTATCGATCTTTTCTATAACTTCTCTCAATACTTGGATGTGATCCACTGAACTAAAACCATTTTTAAATCCAACTTGTTTAGGGTTTTTTTTTTTTTGGGGGGGGGGGTGATTAAAATTCAAAGTTCACTGTAAACAAGTAATTATTTTGGTAAAAATTTTGTGTAGAACTGATAAAAGATTGATAGATCTGTATTTTCTGATATCTGGTTTATCATCTTTTTTAAATATTAATATTAATACTGCATTCTTCCAATCATCTGGTATACCTTTACCATTTAAATACTTGGTATATAACTTTGCCAAAAAATATTCTATTTCTTCTTCTGCTTCCTTTAAGATATAAATTATAATTCTATCATTGCCTGGAACTTTTCTTCATAAATTTAATTGTGTATCTCACTTCATCATTTAAAATCCAGAGCACTTCAGAAGATATAGAAGTTGCATGAAGTACTTTCCTTTATTCTTTATTGCTATATAATTCTTGATAGAACCCTTCTAGATATTTCATGATGTCATCTCTTTTTTTAGTAATAGTCCCATCTTTTTTTCTAATTGCAGAAGTAAGTGTCCTACCAATACCAAAATGTTGTTCTGTACTCTTGAGACTTTTATTCTTTTCTACAGCTTTCCTTACTAGTTCACAATTTTATTTTTTTATAACTTTATCAAGTCTTTTTTACACTATTTTACAAAATTTAAGATATTCAATCCTTCTTAATGCATCATTTTAATATAGTTTCATATCCCTTCCTTTCCTCATAAATTGTCTTGTCTCAGTAAAAATTTTAATGGATGATTGCTTCTTTTTGGTACCAGCTATCTTTATTGCAATTTTTAAAAGTATATCACTTATCTTCATAGTGATTTTCCTCAAATGAAAATAATGTTAAAAATCTGTTAATATTTAAAAACGATATGCAAATTCTAATTTAAATTCATGGGAACTGTGAATATTATATTTCTTAATAAGTTTTATCTTTCTAATTTTGCATTAACATGAATCATACATTTACTAATCGATGATCACTTCCTGTGTTGAATTTATTAAGAACATTGCAATCTTGACATACATGTTCAAAAGATAATCCAATTTTGCTATACCTTCATTTGGATGTTTCCATGTCTATTTTCATTTAACATTTTTCTCAAAAAAAGAGAATTCATATTATAAAATTTTCTTTTCTCTGCAAACTCCACAAATCTATGTCCTTTTTCATTTCCATCCCCATAACCAAATTTACCTGTAAAACTTTCATCTTTCAATTGTTTTTCAATTCTAGCATTAATGTCAACCGTGAAAATTTTAAATGATGTTTGGTCTGATTAAAAGCCTTTTGTATATCCATATAAAAATTTTTTACTTCATGACAGTGACAACTTGGGGCATAAATGTGATTATCTGCAGTTGACATCTGCTATTAGGTTAAATAGCATATATATATATATATATGAAAATAAAGTTACTATTAACACTAACTGAAATAATTATACAAATATTTAAACCATTATACAATTACAAATATTCAGTAACACCCTCTGTTTAAAAGTCTATATCTCAATAATAGCGAATCTCAAAATGATACCATTTTGAAATTGTATGTTAAAGGATGTTAAAAAATTTCATGCTCTGTGTTTTAGTTAGTTTGAATTTCAATATTTAACATCCTTTAGCGTACAATTTCAAAGTGGTATCATTTTGAGATTCCCTATTATTGAGATATAGACTTTTAAACAGAGGGCGTTACTGAATATTTGTAATTGTATAATGGTTTAGATATATATATAAACCATCAAAATAAAATTTATTTATGGAAATAAATAAATAATAATACAATTAAAATTTACATCTGTAAAAAAGACTGCAAGGAAGGCAAAATAAAGCATTGTTAAAAATTGTAGAAAAAATTATAATGTACTATCCTTTATCTTGTCAGAGATGGGTTGCTATTGGGCCAAAGATTATTAGGTTTCTTAATTCACACTAATTAGATCATTATAATGACTTTGATATAAGCTTATCAGCAGCATAAAAAGGCAAAAATATTTAAATTAAAGATAAAATTTGGTTTTTGATAAATAAAATTGTGAATCAATTAAAAATTTAAAATAGTAAGTGTTGAATTATTCACTTGTGCTCAACTGATAATGGAGAATATAGTTGCTATTAGAATAACATAATGAAATATTTTATGCAAGTATCTTTATAGCTTGCCCTAAATAGTTTAGCACAATACTAGATAGGCAGGCTAAAGAACTAATGATTTTCTAAATTAACAGTTTGGTTAGTTGAATGAAATTATTATATTTAGCCTGACATTTTGGCACTTAACCATTATGTAACTTCCTGAACAAAATTATTAAAATGAATCGATAATAATGTTACTATATAATGTTTTGTAATTTTCATAAATATAAGAATAATACTACATATATATATATACATATATGTGTGTGTATGTGTGTGTTCGTAATAAGTTAAGTTTGATTTGAATATTATATATATTATACTGATGATGATGATGCAATAAATGTTGCCAAAAAAAGTTAGATATCATTATAGAAAACTATGTTGTTGTTTGTAATACATATAACAAGAATACTATGATGAGATTAATGAAATGTTGCTGAAAGAAACTTTTTTATGTGCTGAATAGTGTAATATTTGTTGTTAAATAACTTTTTTTGTATGTTATTTATTTATTTGTACCAAAACAACATAAAGAATATAAATTGGCAATTTAAAATATCAAAATGTTCATGGATACATTATATATTAAACCACTAAACTTCATATATATATATATATGTGTGTGTGTGTGTATTTTTTAACGCAAGCCATGGTAGAAAATTTTTAAATTTTAATAAAATTTGAAAACTGTATTAAAAAATTAACTAATATATATATATGCTATATTTTTGCTCCCAAAAGTAATATGGAATGATGACCAAATCTGTCAAGCGTTGGTAGTCGAATGGTCAACATAGCAGCCTTACAAACAGTTGTCCCGTGTTTGCGGGTTCGCTTCCCGGCCGATGCTTTGACACATGGAAAAAAAATGATAGCATCTGCGTAACTTATTATAGCTTTTAGTTGTTGTTTTAATATATATATTTAGAACTGCAACACAAACTTTAATAAGTTTTTGAGACCTTTGGCGTAATATAATGGGGAGTTTTTTGGAAGTGAGAAGGGATTACAAACATACGACTTTTTCCAGATATACATTCACTACTTGTATTAGTCCTAAAATATATATCTAACTAAAATCCCATGCGAATTTAGGCTGGTTATGAGGGTGAGTACATTGACAGAATGTGTCTTTCAAAATTTGTGGAGATGTTATACTTCTATGCGCCTTCAATCTGTGTTTTATCTTTCAGAATATCATCTTTTATATTAATTCATAATACAATTTCATTTATACATATAAATTTCTTTTGCATTAATATATTTGACTCCATAATAAAAGCAAGCCCTGATCCAAAGCAAACAAACAAACATTTTAAGTCTTCAAAAGCAGCATTCTAATAGAAATTAGTGATATTTTAAATTATTCTCATTAATTATACTTTTAAAAATATTACAAGGTTTTAAGAATAATTAGACTAATTTAGTTTGAATAAGTTACCTGTAATTAAGTTAATCTCTTTCATCTTCTGAAATATGCATTATTTCTTTTTAAAAAACGTAAAGGCTTTTTGTTTGCGATGATTAAAAAAAAAAAGATAAAAATTTATGTTAATAGTAAAATAATAAAAAATATGATTTTGACAAAGAACAGAAAACATTAAAAGATTAACTAATTAAGATGAACAGATTAAAAGAAATTGTCATTAGCTAACTAGAAATGACTAAATTACAGATAATCAGATTAAATATTCTTCTACCGCAGCATGTATTTGTAAAGTTTATATGTATATACTTAGTGGCCTTCAAAAAGTAATTCAGATTTATTTTCTCCTCAAAAAATAATTCGTGCTTCTGCAATATGCTGCTCTATCTGAAATCACATTTAAGCGTCTAAATAAATTATATTGTAATCACTTCATCATTGTTTAGTGAAGCTTATTATTGCTTATCATCCTTATATCTATTTATTACTGCTTCAATATATATATATATTATAATGGACTTAAACTCAGACTTTCTAGATCCCCACAACTATCCACTCCATGTTATATAACTGACACACCTGACCACATACAACATGTGAAAAAGGTAAATGATTTCCAATATATGTAACTCATGCTGAACCAGCACTCATCAATTGGTCCAGATCACCATCTTCCATACATATTTACAATCAGTGCTCAGTTTATATTAAGGTAGCAAGTTTTCAAACTTTAATGGACAAGCTTCAATCTTCACATTCCAACTCTTCAGTCATCCATATCACTGAAAATCCAAGGATGGAACATTCAAAGACCTTGTTGATGCCAATATTACTATACCAATGTTGCCTTTATGTCACTCTGACCCCTTATTTATAGCACCTTAATATGTCTATTTAAATATACAGAAGAGGGATAGGCAGAATACAGGCTGAATATGTAATATTTAAATATTATCTATGCTAACCTTAATGCAATTATAAGGGACTCCTCAAATTTTTAATGATATGGATGTCTGAAGAGTTATAGTGTGGAGAAGATTAAAGCTTGTCCATTATAGTTTGAAGATTTGCTATCTTAATAAAATGAGCATTAATTGTATATGTATGTGGGAGATAGCGAACTGAACCAATTGATGAATGTTGGTTCAGCACAAAATATCAATATTGGAGGTCATTTATGTTTTTCATATGAATGTGGTCAAGTGTGTCAGTTGTATAAGATAAAGTGGATAGTTGTAGGGAATTTGAAAGTCTAAGTTCCATTACAATTACATTGTTTAAAATATAGATAATATACATGTATTTAAATATTATTTATTTATTTATATATAATATTTAAATACACATATAATGTATTGACTATATTGAAATTAATGTAATTTAAAAGAGATTTGAACTCAGACTTTCAAACTCCCTACAGCCATTACTTCATCCTATGCAACCAACATGCATGATCACATACATGTGAAAAAGTTAAATGATCTTTAATATATGTATTTTATGGTAAATCAGAATTCATCAGTTGATCCAGATCATCATCTCCCACATACATATATAATCAGAACACAGTTGTATATAGAGGGATGAAGAGTTGGAGAGTGAAGAAGATTGAAGCCTGTCCATTAAAGTATGAAGATTTGCTATTTTAATATAAACCAAGCACTGATTATATATGTATGTGTGGAAGATGATGATTTGGAAAAACTGATGAGTGCTGTTTCAGCATGAAATATGTATCATACATGTCAGTTGTAATGATGAAGTAGAGGCTGTGGGTAAATTGAAAGTCTGAGTTCAAATCTCTTTATATATATATATTATAACGATCCAGAAAGAGAGTGGAGATTGAATCTAACCACAATCTGCACTACAAGAATGCCATCTAGGCATTCGAACCTAGAAAAATTTATAAAGTAGGCAGGTACGTGCTGTTAAGATTCCACTTTATTTAAATATTCAGATCATTAGCCCAAGTCACTAGCTCATTGAGATACAAATTAATTAAGTTATTTATTATCTCTGCATCTCCAATATATATAAAAAATAAAAGCCACTGCCAGTAAATAACAAACAAATATTTATTTATGCACATATAAAATTTGAATCATTTTAAAATTTGAGGAATAAATTTAACATTTAGATTTTTATATTAACTTTTTAATTTTAAATAGATTGCAATAATAGATTTAATATTTATTTAGAGGGTCAAGTATGAATAAACTACATAGATCTGCATTTGAAAAGAAAATATTCTTTCCCTTATTTAACTTTAGGCAAAAAGTTCGCAGTCAAACCGGCGTCAATCCATCTGATACATTAATGTATTCAATGTAGCATGAAAATACAACAGCACTAAATATACTATACTGTCAGGAATGTACATCTGAACAGTATAGTTAGAGAAGACATTGTCTCTCAACCAAACAGGAATGCTACATCTGTTGGTGAGAAGAACAATAAACAAAACACTCCATAGGAATGGACCGCGTCTTCCGGCTTACTATCTGCAATATCCAGTATTAGTCGGATATTTATATGGTCGAGGTTTGAGTGAGATTTATCGCACTCAACAGCGACAAGTATATTATATAATTAACACACGAACACGGTAGTGGAGTTAATAGGTTTATATACATAAATACATATACAAGGATTAATATATAATACAATTATTACAAAGATAAACTGACTAACACATTATTATACAACTCTAGTCTTAAAGGCCCGCAGGCTTACAATAAATAATATTAAAGTCTATACGACCTGTAATGGTCCCTAGGTCTACCTTAGTACGTATGGAGGTAAACCTCTCCGAGAGATGAGCTGAAAGTGAAGTAGTGTCTGTGCACTCAGGAAAACACATCCATCTTTCAACTTCACCTAGCAAGTCTGACCTTGTTTTTTCCCACCGTCCCGGTTTGTAACACTCTCTATTTCCATTGGTCATCCCATGACATGAGGTACAAAGTGGTCAGTCTGGTTATCTCTGACCAACCTTAATCGTTTCTGTGACGCCTTTAGCATACACGCACATACTTGAATATTTGTAATAGTTACATTATTATTGCGTATCTCTGTTAATAAGCATACACACACATACTTGTATTCATTTGTAATAGTTACATTATTATTGCATGTATCTGTTAATACACACACATACATGGAGTTAATAGAGTTATTATTATTGCGTGTATATGTGAATACACACACACATAGCACGCCTGCCCCAAGTTCAGCGACGTACTTTTTTTTTAAAAAAAAGATTTTTTTTTTCATTTCTTCTTCTCTGAACTTAACACATAATCGTGCAGGCAGAGGGGAATTTTTGTTCTCCTCTTTGCATGTGGGGATGATTTAATTTCACCATCTGTGACTATTTCATTTTCTTCACTATTTTGACTTTCTTCGTCAGCAGTAATGATTTCTGTTTCACTTTTAGTTTCATAGTGAGTATCATTTTCTTTGTCATTACTTTTAAACAATTGCAGAGTACAGAATTCTGTTGTTGCACTCTTGCGCAATTGGTTAATGTGCTTACGCAATTGTTTGCCATCTGCCATATGGACAGCAACCACTTGTTTACTTAAATGGTGTACCACGTATGCCTGAGTCCATGATTTATTTAAATTATTTTTCACCCAGACTCGTTCATCAGGTGAAAATTTGTTGTTTGTCATAATTGGCATTTGATGCTCTTTTGATGACATTATTGCTGAGAGCTTTGTACGTAATTTCCGGCCTAAGTATTTTTCTGCAGGTGATCTGCCCATTTTAGCTATGAGTGTGGAATGCTGATATAGCAACGCCATGAAAACTGCCTCTTGGAGTCTTCCTTTTCCCAATTTATTCATTGATGACTTTAAGCTTTGTACCACTTTCTCGGCCAGTCCATTTGATTGGGGGTGGTAGGGGGGGTAAGGATGTGTTTAATCCCCCATTCCTGCATAAATTCGGCAAATTTTTCAGACGTGAAACCGGTTCCATTATCGGATACGAGGGTTTCTGGTAGCCCGTGGTATAAAAAAATTTCCATGAGCTTATCCAGTGTCTCATCCGAACTTGTGTTTTTCACTGGTTTATATTCTGACCATCCTGAGTAGGCATTGACCACTACCAGAAATAATTGTCTGTGGATTGGACCGCAGTGGTCAATGTGAATTCTCTGCCAAGGTTTCTCTGCTTTTTTCCAAGCTTCATATTTCGCTGGGGGTGCTTTTGCACATGACTGACAGCTAGAATATTTTTTTATGAATGTTTCTATCTCAGTGCTGATTCTTGGCCACCATACATAAATATGGGCTAACGCTTTTGCCCTGACAATGCCTGGATGACCTTCATGTAATAAATTTAGTATGTGCAATCTACCTATTTTTGGTATTAGGACCTGATCGCCTTTAAGAATGCAACCTTTACATATTGATAATTTTTCGTGAGCTTTCCATAGCTCTATGTGCAAAAATGGAGGACGCTGTGCTGTCCAGCCTCTTCTAATTTTTTCCATCAGCCATTTGTAGCCAGCGTCTTCATTAGTCCATGCTGCTACTTTTCAGCTATTAAGCCTCTGGCTTTGAAGTGTGTCAATATAATTGATTTCTATTTCGCTTGTTGTATTCTCTGAGTTGTCAGGCATTCGGGATAATGCATCGGCGTGACCAATATTCTTTCCCTTTCTATATTCCAGACTGTAATCATACCCGGCGAGTATGTTAATCCATCTCAACATGTGTGGGCTGAGGTGTTCCGGAATTTGTTTGATGCCTAAAATTCCCAGAAGTGTTTTGTGGTCTGTCATGATTTTGAAATAATGACCGTATAGATACTGGTGGAATTTACGAATTCCAAATACTATAGCTAGCGCTTCCTTATCCAGCTGACTACAATTTTTTTCAGCTTTGGACAAAGTGCACGATGCATATGCTATGGGACGTTCCACAGATTGAGCTGGGTGACATATTACTGCCCCCACTCCATATTCTGATGCATCAGTCGTTAGTGTTATTTCAAGATCGCTATCATAGTATTTCAAGATCGCTATCATAGTGTACCAGTAATTTGTTTGATACAAGTAAAGCTTTGGTATTTTGAAAAGCCCTTTCTTGTGTTGCTTCCCATTTCCATTTCTGATTCTTTTTCAGTAGCTCGTATAATGGTTTGGCTATGTGAGCTTTGCCCTCTAGGAAAGTCTCAAAATAGTTTACCAAACCCAAAAAAGCCTGCAATTGTTTTACGTTACTAGGCTTTCTGGCTTCTGACACTGCTTTGACCTTTTCGGGGGTGGCCTTGTCCCAGAGCTAGAGACTATGTGCCCTAAAAACTTTAATTCAGTGGCCTTCTGTATACATTTTTCAGTGTTTAATTTCACTCCAAACTCTTCTAGCCTTTGACAGACAGTAGTTAGACGACAATGCAATTCATTTTCTGATCTTGCAGTAATTAATATGTCATCAAAATAAGGGATAACGCCCTCGCATCCAGTAAGCAGAGTTTCAATTTTTGCTTGGAATATACTGGGAGTGGACGCTATGCCAAATGGGAGGCATTTGCATTTTAATAGACCCACATGAGTAGTCAGTGTTAGAATTTCGGCAGCCTTATTTGTTACTGGAATTTGATGGAAGGCCGCATCTAAATCTAATTTAGCAAAATATTTTGATTTTTGCAGTGATGCTAATATTTCTCTGGAGTTTGGAATGGGGTATGCGTGTTTATTTAGAGATTTGTTGACAGTTATGCGATAATCACTGCACAAGCGTATCTGTCCGTTAGGTTTGGTGATAACGACCAGTGGAGTCGCCCACTCTGTCTCCTCTGTCGGTTCTAGAATGTCGTTTTTCACTAACTCATTTATCTCTTTCACTACTTTTTCTTTCTGTGTGAAGGGGACCTTCCGAGGTCTGCAAATTATTGGCACAGCCTCTGGTGACATTTCCAGTGACACAGGTTTAGTTTTAATCGTTCCTGGTTTGCCATTAAAAAGTTTAGGGAAACAATCTCTTATGTCTTTTTCACTGTCAATTTTTTTGACCAATGAAATTTCAATTCCGAGCTCTGTAAACCAGTCCCGACCAATGAGAGGGTTTATGGGGGCGTGTACAATATATAGTGGCAAGATTGAAATGTTGCCTTTACTACTCGTAATTTGGGCTTGGACTACACCCTTAATTTTTATTTCTTTACCATTTACATCCGATGCTCTAAGCTTAGTATTGCTAAGCCTAGGGGGCTCTCTTATTTCCACCCTGATCGAATTCCAGTTGGCTACGGATATTAAAGAAATCCCGCTACCACTGTCTATTTCCATCAACAGGGGTTTTCTGTAAACTTTCACAATAGTCATAAATTTCTGTGCTTGATTTATAACCATGTTATTTATAACAATATTACATTTGGTATTATTTATACTTTGTATATTATTTCCTTTAACTTGGTCAATTGTTCTATTTTCACACATTCTCACCATGTGACCTATTTTTTTACACAGTCTACATCGATCGTGTTTGAAATAGCAATCTTTAGCTATATGACCTAGTTTTCCGCAGCAATAGCACTTTGTCTGACTTTTATTTGTCTGTTTAATAGTTTTGTTATCGGAAGACCCTTTGTTGAGTTTTTCAACACCAAATATTCCTGTTTGATCGCTATCAATGCCTTTTTTCAAAGCAAATTCTTTTGCTTGCTCCACCACTATTTCGTGAGTGATACTGCGTTTGATAGCTTCATGATAATTTATGTCTTTATCAGCCAGTAACTGCTGCCTCAAACTGTCGCTATTCATTCCACATAGGAATTGTTCCAGTAGCGCTTCTTCTAAATATGAATCATAACAGCAGTTTTTTGCAAATTCGCGTAGAGCTGAGTCGTAATCCTGTGTATTTTCGTTTCTGCCTTGATGGCGATTTCGAAAATGAAGTCTGGCGATGTGCCTAGACGGGCGAGGATTAGAATAATTTGACAAACGATCTTTTAACTCATTGTAGGTTAATTTTTCAGGAGTGTTGGGTTCTGCTAATCTGTTAGCTATTTGTATGACCCCTTTTCCTGCAAAACATAATAATGTCGCTGTTTTATACGCATCTTCCTCTACTCTGTTAATAAAACAGTAATTTTCAATCAGTTGAACATACAGGGGCCACTCATTTGCCTCTCTGATGTCAAACTCGGATATTGTCGATTGGATTTTAAGCAATTTATATAACTAACTCGTTTAATACTGCTACTTCAATAATTCTGCCTAACTTATTTGGTTGTCAGCAGACTGCTAGGGTTCAAATTGAACTGTTATGACTGCCCAGTGCAATATCCAGTACTAGTCGGATATTTATATGGTTGAGGTTTGAGTGAGATTTATCGCACTCAACAGCGACAAGTATATTATAGAATTAACACACGAACATGGTAGTGGAGTTAATAGGTTTATATACATAAATACATATACAAGGATCAACATATAATACAATTATTACAAAGATAAACTGACTAACACATTATTATACAACTCTAGTCTTAAAGGCCCGCAGGCTTATAATAAATAATATTAGAGTCTATACGACCTGTAATGGTCCCTAGGTCTACCTTGGTACGTTCAGAGGTAAACCTTTCCGTGAGATGAGCTGAAAGTGAAGTAGTATCTGTGCACTCAGGAAAACACATCCATCCTTCAACTTCACCTAGCAATTCTGACCTTGTTTTTTCCCACCGTCCCGGTTTGTAACACTCTCTATTTCCATTGGTCATCCATTGACATGAGGTACAAAGTGGGCAATCTGGTTATCTCTGACCAACCTTAATCGTTTCTGTGACGCCTTTAGCATACACGCACATACTTGAATATTTGTAATAGTTACATTATTATTGCGTATCTCTGTTAATAAGCATACACACACATACTTGTATTCATTTGTAATAGTTACATTATTATTGTGTGTATCTGTTAATACACACACATACATGGAGTTAATAGAGTTATTATTATTGTGTGTATATGTGAATACACACACACATAGCATTATCCAATTCCATTAGGCAAACGGGGTGTGTGGCATATATATGCAATCCTGCCCATAGTGGATCTCCTGCTACATTTACTAATTACATCAATACATCTAATCCATTGACCCAATTTAACTATGAAACAAATAACCTAAGATTACCCTCCCTAAACTATATATATAACTTTACAAATCTATATAGCCATTCACGCCCGACTTAATTTAACATTTAGATATGTTCGCACAGATGAATTTTATAAAATTTGTTTTATAATGTTGAGTATAGATTGGCTGCATAGATTCCACAGCCAAAACGTTCCAGAATAAACATAACCGATCAAAATACAAAGTCATCGATAATGTCAATTGCAGAGGGAATACAAGAAGCCCAGTAGCATTCAACATATGATGCTGCAATGACACCAATGACCTATATATTCCAATTGAATATAAAACAGCAACACAATTAACCATTAACAAATCCATGCAGCGTCTATACCCAACTTAAATTTCATGCATTTAAATAATTTATATAATAAAAAAATAATGGAAATGATGTTTATCAAATGCAAAACATATAAATTTAAACATTATTAATTTGATCTAAAAACTTACAAAAGTCAGATAAGAGTCCATTTTAACATTTAAGTTGGATTGTTTATTCATTTGTCAACTCTTGACGAAAGTTCTTAATTAATTTTATGATTTTAACAATTGTTCAGTTCATATAGCTTACGGTAGAAGAGTCCAGGTTCCTGTTTTTTAATTCCTGTGATGTCTCCATTGGAAGATAATGTTCTGGAAGTGGCATTAGCTGGTTCCATTCTGGTATCACAGTCTTTTCATTTTTAAAATAAGTGATAGAGAACGACAAGTGCGTCTTGTCATTCTTCTTACCAAATCAAGTTGGAATCTGACTGGAACTCAATATTTTTCTTTTTATAGTCCTCCTATGGATTCCACGAACAAAAACATCACTGTTCCATTTTTTTCGTTATGGTCCAGGCCTTTATTTGCTTCCATTGGTCAAGCTAAAATCTCTTTATTCTCTTATCTATTTTTCATCTGACTTTTTAATTACACAGCTTTTGGATAATTAATAAACAATCATTTCCATCTACAAAAATATCTTATCTTTAAATCTTGTACTTTTTTGTAAAATAGTATGTTCAAATACTTTTTTTTTTATTTATATAAAAAAAATATTTTTAAAGTTTAGCATCTGTGCGAATATATACATTTAACAAACATTTTAATTTTAGCGTTTAGTTTTTTTTTTAATACATTTATTTTTATTTGCGAACTTAAAAGTTTTTATTTCAATTTAATGTAACGGCATATTTATATATCGTTACATATCAGTAAACTTCCTCAAAAAAACAAAAACATTAAAAAAAAAAAGAATTTACTTAGTGTTAGTAATTACATTACACAAATTGATTATATATGAAAATTTCAAAAGAACAAAACTTTTTTTTAAAAGACAAAACAGTAATTACACACAAATATAATGATGAAAAAAATGTTGACTGTTGATTTCTTATTACCAGCTAAATTTCTGCCCCCTCCCAAGTTTCATTTTTCCTACTTTTAAGTATTATTTAAGCAAGTTAAACAATTAGATTTTAAACAATACTTTTTTTTTAAAAAAAAAAAATTATGATTTATATTTATTATTACATTTTATTATCTAGATTTTAATATTAACGTTTTATTCCTCGCATTTATTTTTACATATGCGCAATTTTTCTTACTGGCAGTACCTTTAAAACACAATTCCAAGTATAACCTTACGTTAATACAAAAAAAATACATACACTGATTTTTAAAGAAAAATGTTACTGGCATAATTTATTTTTATAATTCTCAGGGCACTGATGGTAAAATTCTCAGGGCACTCATGGTTGTTTATCAAAGATCGGCCCAAGTTGGGTAGCCAGTTATAACGATCCGGAAAGAGAGTGGAGATCAAATCTAACCGCAATCTGCACTACAAGGGTGCCATCTAGGCATTCGAACCTAGAAAAATTTATAAAGTAGGCAGGTACATGCTGTTAAGATTCCACTTTATTTAAATATTCAGATCGTTAGCCCAAATCACTAGCTCATGGAGACACAGAGATAATAAATAACTTGATTAATTTGTATCTCAAATATATATAAAAAAATAAAAGCCACTGCCAATAAATAACAAACAAATATTTATTTATGCACATATAAAATTTGAATCGTTTTAAAGTTTGAGGAATAAATTTAACATTTAGATTTTTATATTAACTTTTTAATTTTAAATAGATTGCAATAATAGGTTTAATATTTATTTAGAGAGTCGAGTATGAATAAACTACATAGATCTGCATTTGAAAAGAAAATATTCTTTCCTTTATTTAACCTTAGGCAAAAAGTTCGCAGTCAAACCAGCGTCAATCCATCTGATACATTAATGTATTCAATGTAGCATGAAAATACAACAGCACTAAATATACTATACTGTCAGGAATGTACATCTGAACAGTATAGTTAGAGAAGACATTGTCTCTCAACCAAACAGGAATGCTACATCTGTTGGCGAGAAGAACAATAAACAAAAAACTCCATAGGAATGGATCGCGTCTTCCGTCTTACTATCCAATTCCATTAGGCAAACAGGGGGTGTGTGGCATATATATGCAATCCTGCCCATAGTGGATCTCCTGCTACATTTACTAATTACATCAATACATCTAATCCATTGACCCAATTTAACTATGAAACAAATAACCTAAGATTACTCTCCCTTAAACTATATATATATAACTTTACAAATCTATATAGCCATTTACACCCGACTTAATTTAACATTTAGATATGTTCGCACAGATGAATTTTATAAAATTTGTTTTATAATGTTGAGTATAGATTGGCTGCATAGATTCCATGGTCAAAACATTCCAGAATAAACATAACCGATCAAAATACAAAGTCATCGATAATGTCAATTGCAGAGGGAATACAAGAAGCCCAGTCGCATTCAACATAAGATGCTGCAATGACACCAATGACTTATATATTCCAATTGAATATGAAACAGCAACACAATTAACCATTAACGAACTTAAATTTTATGCATTTAAATAATTTATACAATAAAAAAAAAATAATGGAAATGATGTTTATCAAACGCAAAACATATAAATTTAAACATTATTAATTTGATCTAAAAACTTACAAAAGTCAGATAAGAGTCCATTTTAACATTTAAGTTGGATTGTTTATTAATTTGTCAACTCTTGACGAAAGTTCTTAATTAATTTTATGATTTTAACAATTGTTCAGTTCATATAACTTATGGTAGAAGAGTTCAGGTTCCTGTTTTTTAATTCCCGCAATGTCTCCATTGGAAGATAATGTTCTGGAAGTGGCATTAGCTGTTTCCATTCTGGTATCACAGTCTTTTCATTTTTAAAATAAGTGATAGAGAACGACAAGTGCGTCTTGTCATTCTTCTTACCAAATCAAGTTGGAAACTGATTGGAACCCAATATTTTTTCTTTTTATAGTCCTCCTATGGATTCCACGAACAAAAACGTCACTGTTCCATTTTTTTCATTATGGTCCAGGCCTTTATTTCCTTCCATTGGTCAAGCTAAAATCTCTTTATTAACTTATCTATTTTTCATCTGACTTTTTAATTACACAGCTTTTGGATAATTAATAAACAATCATTTTCATCTACAAAAATATCTTATCTTTAAATCTTGTACTTTTTTATAAAATAGTATGTTCAAATACTTTTTTTTTATTTATATAAAAAAAATATTTTTAAAGTTTAGCATCTGTGCGAATATATACGTTTAACAAACATTTTAATTTTAGCGTTTAGTTTTTTTTTTAATACATTTATTTTTATTTGCAAACTTAAAAGTTTTTATTTCAATTTAATGTAATGGCATATTTATATATTGTTACAATATATATATACTTTTGCCCTAATGGTTATAAACAGAACTTCTAAAAAAAAAATTATTGGCTTATCAATATAACAAATATTATTAATCATTACTATTATTGTTGTTATGATTACAAATAATATTATTGAAGTGATACTAATATTATTGACAATATTACTTTGTAAGGCAAATTATTAAACTGATCTAAGATGTCTTCTCATACATATTTTATAAATACATAATTTTTAATAAGTGTATTATTTTTTTTATTGCAATTTATATTTAATTATAAAAACACTCTCATACATAAAATTAATTTAAAAAAACAAAACAAAATATAGAATAAAAAATCATAACAGTAATAATAATAAAAATAAATTATTTAAAAATAATATTAGTATAGGAATAACTTTATTAGAATGCGTATAAGATTAAAATTACACTTAATAATGATAGAAAGTTTTAACCTAATTTAAATGTGTATGTGTGTGCATGAATGATTCTAGTTCTTGAATGCATTTAAATCTAGAAAAGTATAATGACAAAATATTTAAGTAAATTTTTGTTATTAATAATAATATATTAATTATAATAAGAACTTGAAAATAAATAAAGTAAAATCATTTATTTTAATATTTACAATATAAATATTTGTTTGTAAAATATGTATTTCTTTTTTATTAATGTAATATGATATTTAAAATATTTTAAACTATTATTTGGAATTAGAAAATAATTTCATTATAAATTTTCTGCTATAAATTCTTAAAAACTTCCAAAGATCACCTGATACATATTATATCCTGGCAACAATGATAAAAAAAAAATTCCCATAAAAAGCCAAAAGAATGAAGAATTTTTAGCAAAGCTGATGATCTCGTTAATTTTGTGATGCAAACCTATAATTACTCTTACACAAAATTGTTGAGACTTCTTTATTAACTAATTGCAAGTGAATTGTATTGGGCTTAAATTTAAAGTTAGCCATATTGGCATCTTGAAGCATTATCATAATGGAGTAGAAAACAAAATAAATTGTTACCTTAATAGCAAAATGTACTTTGAAACTATCCTTAATGGAAACTAAATATCTAACCATGTTCATTATTTTGAAAAGCATGTTAAAAAAAAAACAACTTTAAAACTTGGTTTTAAATATGAAAATTTAAAATTATATGGGAATGCTTCTTTTATTGAACCTATGTTATTCACTTATCTAGTCTTCAAATGTCCTAAATAGACACAAGTATTTGGACATTTATAGTTAAAAAATGAATTTTAATTAATGAATTTTGTTTTAATCTGGATAAACAATTTTATATTAAATAATTATTGTTAAAATGAATTTTTAATAAATGGATTCTATCTTCATAAATATTTCAAAAAAAAGTTATACTTTATGAATGTCATCTCTTGAGAGAACAATAACTACGATTCACATCCAGTAAATAAAACTACTTATTGTGATTCTTTGGAATAATTTTTAACTTTCTATTATTAGATTCAAAGAATTATTTATTACATATCATACCTAGGAAATAAAATGACTTATTGTAATTTTTGGAAAATTTTAAACTCATTTACTAATGGATTCTATTTAAAAAGTTCAAACTCATTATTAATTACTCTTTCATAAAGATTACATTTTGTTCCACCCACTCATTAAAATTTTATAACCAAAAACATCAAAAGAGTTAATGACTTTTAAACATTTTGAAAGAATTTGCCCCAATAAATATTTTGAATTTTTAAAAAGACTTTGAATTAATTTTCAATTATAAGGATATATTATACTTCTCAAATTTGTTTAATATAGAATATCTAGAGTTATTTTGTTCAGTGAAAGTTTTCACAAGATAAAAGTTATAATAAAAGAATATACTGGTAGTATATTAAATTTGTGATTAGCATTTAGACAAGTGTGTGTTATTGATTGTTTGTACCATGGAGACCACTTTTTATATTTCAAGTTATTAATTATCAGTTATACTTAAGTCATAATAACTGATATTTTTATGTTTTGTTGGTTTATTAATTTAATTCCTTGCTTCTATAATTAAACATATCTAAAGCATATAATTGAAATATTTTATAAATATTACCATTTTCATTTATCCATTTAGGTACTCTCAGAATTTTTATAAATATATTGTATATTCAATTATATTGTGGCACTTGTATTATTGATCAGTTGAGTTAAGCTCCTGACAACATATTATTGTTTTATTCATAATATGAGCTTGATAAAGCCATATTTTAAAAAGAAAATTATAAGTTGGACTAATGTTTCGCTCTTTTATGAAATAGCTGAGTTTATAAGTTGGATACCTAGATAAAATTATTTTTTATTATTAATTATATATACAATGAAACATTCTTTTATTTTGCTTATTATTTATAATTAAGACTTTTGAATAGATCTTAATAATCTTCTCCAATAAAATGTTTTTCATTTTACTTCATATCGCGATACTCAAGAAATTTAATTAGTAATAAAGTAGGAATCATTAATTTCCTATAATTAAAATATGTCACAAGAATATTTATAATCATTGCAGAAAATTTGTTATTATTTTATTCATTTAAATTTTTTTTATTATATATTGTTAATAAAATAATTGTCTTATGCTAATTATCTCATCTTTTTCTTTAATAAGTTAACACTCATCATCTATTAATTTTATAGGTCACATGATTTTATAATTATTATACTTTATTTAAAAGTATATTGCTTGATATGAAATGTTGTTCATTAGTTTTATATACTTACACCATTTTCACTTTAATATTTAAATTGCTTAAGATATAAATTAAATACATTAAAATGCCTTTTGCATTTAATTATATCAAAAATAATAATTTATATTAGTGAATAATTAAAATTTTAAATAATATTATTTATTATACTTTAATATTATAATCCTGAGATAACTTTAAATCGAATTTATGTAATATGAAAGCTTAGATTGAAAATATTATTGTGTTTTCAATTTTATTCTCATAGTTGTGTAGTTAAGTAGAGATAAAAGGTGGCTGCTGGAGGGTTGCATTAGATCCTAAGATCTAGGTGCAGTCCTCTCAGATCCAAGGCTCCTCACTGATAAAGGCCACAAGCCAGAAACTAGTCTGGGGATATTGAATGAGTATGCACTAGATAGGGATTTTATGCACAAGACTTCTGGCATCCATTGATTACTCTGGTTGGCACTGAGTGGCACTACATATGGAGAGTTTTGCCTGTTTTAATAACAGTAATGTGCATGCATAAGAAATAGTGATCATATGATATTAGAAATTACAGACTTATCTGTCTTTTATTAGTTTTATTCAAAAATTTTACCAATAATTACAATTCGTCTACAGAGAACATTAGATTTCAACCAACCAAAAGAAGAAGCTGGATTTAAAAGTGGTTTTAATACAGTAGATCATGTTCAAGTATTGAAAAAAATTATAGAAAGGATCAATGAATATGAGTTGCCATTATGCTTTGGATTTGTAGATTATAAAAAGGCATTTGATGCTATAAGCATTTCTTCAATGATTAAAGTATTGGATCATGAATGTATAGATCTAGGATATTTGTTATATTCTGAAGAATATTTCTAAAAATGCTACAGCAACAATTAGATTACATAATAATACCAGGAAGATTAACATTAAGAAGGGTGTAAAACAGGCTGTCCATATCCCCAAAACTTTTTACAGCAGTGCTGCAAGAAGTATTTTGTGGATTAAAATGGGAAGCTAAAAGAGTAAAAGTAAATGGAGATTATTTAGATCATTTATATTTTGCATATGCTATATTTGGTTTTTGAAAATAATGTTTCAGAGCTTCAGGAAATTTTGCAAGAATTATCAGATAAAAATAAAAAAGTAGAACTAGGGGTAAATGTTCAAAAGATGAAAATAGAGATTGATTATGATGAGTTAGAACAAGTTAACAACTACAAATACCTTGGTCAGATTGTTATTATAGATGGAAATATAATGAATGAAATTAATCATAGAATTAAACTTGGTTGGAGTGCTTTTGGTAGAAATAAGTTAATATTAAAAGAAAATATGCCTTATTTGTTTGAAAAGGAAGGTTTTCAATAAATGTGTTTTACACATTCTTGCCTATGAATCCGAGACTTTGACACTTAATAGAGGAGCAATACAGAAGCTTCAGATCATTCAAAGAAGTATGGAGAGATGTATGTTAGGACTATTAAAAAGAGATTGAAAGCACAATAAATGGATAAGAGAACAAACAGGGTTAATGACATCATTTTAAAAAATTAAAAGAATGGAGTTGGACTTGACATATTTTTAGAAGAGATGATAATAGATGAACAATTGAAATCTTAAACTGGATTCCAGGAGATTGTAAAAGTCCCAGAAAGTGATCACATGCGAGATGAATTGATGAAATAAGAAAGTGTGTAAGAATGATGTGGAGAAAACAGGCTAGAGATCGGAGATGAATTGAACTTGGAGAGACCATCTTGCAATAGAATGATAATGGTTGATGATGATAATGATGATGACAATACTGTTTTAAACACATTTTTACAAAATCGATGAAATCTATTAAGCATCCTTATTTATATATGATTGTTATATATTATATCAAGATTTTTAATTGCTTTAGGAGATTTAATTTATCAATAAAAATATTATATGTTATTGATATTATTAAATCTTTTAAATCGCTATGAAGTTAATGGGAAGTAAACATTATACCAACTGACTGTCTCGTAAAAATAAAAAATCAAATCTTAAATATTTTAACATTGAACGAGTGACATTTTAAAAAGTAAAACATTGTTTTCAAAGTATTAAGATAAGTAACAATTTTAATTCTAAAATAAAGTAACTATGCCCAAAGAAACGAAATATCTTAATGTAAAACAAATGTAAGTATATCATTAATTCCACTTTTCAAAAAAATAAAATATATTAGCTTTGTCTGCCATCTATCGACAGAATTTTGAATCATAAATTTTTTTTAGCAATTTAAAGTTTAAAAAGTGTCGAACAATTATTTACATTAAAACAAAACAAAACAGAAAAATCATTGATTTTATTTGAAAATATTTACTTTCATGTATATTAGCTATTTAATAGCAAACTAATAACTAATCTAAAACAACATCAGGCAAATTCTCTTAAGAGTTTTAATCGGTACTATGTATTTATCTTTATTTGTATAAACTTTGAAAACTATGCAATTTACAAATGCAAATTCATATTAATAATAAAAAAAATTGTTCTATTAAAATTTTAAATGAAGAATGGTGTAAACGATTGAGAAGTGGCATTATGTGCTTTCCAACTAAGATAAATTCCAAAGATGCAATTCCGCCAATACTCTTTTAAATAAATACCAGGGATGTAAAATTAGAATTGTGAATTATAAATTGTTTTCTACTCCCATTTATTTTATTTAACTATCAATCTAAGAAAATTCATTTTTTAAAATTATGTATGTACTTTTTCAATGATCAAATGGTTAATTGCTTTATGTCAAGGGTGTCCAAAAAGTCGATCGCGATTTACCTGTCAATCGCGAAGCCAATTTTGGTCGATCTCAAGGTCAATCTGCCAAGAACTGGCTGGCAAGAACTATCCAATTGCGAGTGAAACAAATTAAGTCAAGATTTTCAAGTTTTTTTTTTGTTATTTTTGTTTTTGTTCTACTTTTTTTTTTCAATTCTAGATAGTTGAAGTCCAATAAGTCGTATCATTATTGAAAATAATATTTTTAATCTTGACTTAATATGTTTTTGTAACCGAATGCAACGTGTGATCGTAACACGCAAATGCAACAGTATGCATGCAGTTATTGACTCAAAAAAACAGCTATTTAGTTTGAATATTTGGTAGTGTCTTACAATAGCTTCTTTTCTTTAGTATTGAAACAGTATGATTTATCTATCTTCCAGTTTCAGACTACTATGTTTCATAGTAGTATAATTTTCTCTAATTCAAATCCATCTAAGTCCATGTATATTTTAAATTAATACTAAAATATTGTATAAAAGTTCTGTTAATGAGTAGAGTGGTGAGTCAGGTGAAAGTCTGTGTTCCTATACCCTATATATTACATATATAGATGCAGGTATATAATAAGCCTGTGATTCAGTTATTATAATCATATTGCACATTAATTAACTAATAATATCTGTATGCGTATAACTATAATATGCAGTTCTAATTTAAAATAATAATAAATTAAAGTAAGTTGTGTAGACATTATTGTGTGTGTAGAAGCACACCTATGTATATATGCAAAGGAAATTGTAATGTGATAGATTTTGTGAACATTACAACTTTTCTAAATGATCTATTTTAAGTTATTATAAATTTAGTTTGTAAATTTGCTTGCATTTGCATATAAAATCCTAAATTCAAGTGTGATAGTGATACACATATAAGAAAATGTTTACACTTTACAGAACTTAAATCTCTTTTTTTAAAAAAAGATTTATTTCTTGGAAATCATTCTGACTTACACCTGGAAACCAAGAGTTGAAATTTAAAATAAAAAAAAGTTTAAAATAAATGTAAGACAAAGGAAAAATCACTGGACCAGCACTATTTATCAATTACTCAGCTGGAGTTTTTGTCTTTACTAAGATTTAATAAAGTAGTGTTAAAAACTAAAATATAAGACTTAAAAGTTGTCAACAAATTATGACTTATGCAAGGGAAGAGAAAGATTTGATATAAAAACTCCCAGTTTTCATTACTAAATATTCATTCTTTAATATTCAGAATGTAGTAATGCCCCTGTATTAACAATATTATTATTATTATTCAATATTATCTATCAACGGTGACCACGTTGAGTTTCAATTTTTCTTCTGTTTAAAATGTAAGTACCTTTTCTTATGCTTTAATTTAAATTGTTGCTTTTCTTATTTATTTACTTGATTAATGAGCCTTCTCGGCAACAGACATTTAAGCTGAAGTCATTAACGAATTAATGATTGCGGTTCATGAGTTTTTAATTTTCTTGGAAAATATTTAATTTAATATTTATTATTTACTTTGAATATTTAATTTTTATCAGTTAAGTTTGGAGAAATGAAATTGTCATAAGTATTTCTTTTTTCATTTTAGTATACCCATGAACATGAGTAGTAAACCAAAAAAATCGAAAACTTATCATTTCAATGAAGAATGGGAACTCGACTACTTTTTTACAATGGTGAATGATAAATGTTGTTGCTTAATATGCTTTATCTTGATAGCCATTGCTAAAAAGGGTAATCTGGAGAGACATTTTCAGCTTTACATAACAAGTATCAAACAGATTATCCACAAAGTACCAAATTGAGAAAATGTAAAGTTAGGGATCTTAAAACTCAATTAAAAAATCAACAAAAAGTTTTTAAAAAGCCAATGTTGAAGTCATAAGCAGTAACTATTGCATCATTCAAAGTAAGCTATCTTTTAGCAAAAAAATGTAAACCATTTTCTGAGGGTAAATTTGTAAAGGAAACTTTTTTGGAAATGTCAGATTCACTTTTTAACAATTTTCATAACAAGAGTGAAATTATTGCTGCAATTCAAGATCTACAACTGTCTCAAAACACTGTGGTGTGACAAATTGAGAAGATGAGTGGAAATGTAAAAGAACAGATGTTCTTGTTTTTTTCTTTCAATGTGATGAATCAACAGATATAAGTAATACAACACAATTATTTGTTTTCATTCCTATGGTTTTTAAAGATTTTACATCTAAAGAAGAATTATTGGATCTGATTTCTTTGAAAGAAAGAACTGGAGGTGTAGATATTGTACTGGTCAAAAATGTATGTCCATCCAACAAGATTTAGAATCTAGGCAAAAGTACCCCAAATCCAATCATGCACGAGATACACAGGTCATGAGCAATCATGAATTCTAAGATATTTGCCCATTCCCCAAATCTATAACATTATGAACAACACCTACGGTGGTACCACATAAATTCATTACATTCCGGCCCGATGCTACAATGTTTTACATGATACTCAACTGGTGATGCTGATGAGAGATTGAATGAACCCAAAATATTAAGTTACGAGTATACATAAATATAAATATCAATAATGAGATTCGAACAACTGGATTAAGTTTAAAATATAAATGTTTATTGGAACATAATTGATGATGAGTTTAGATATATATAATTGACTCTACACTTATAAAACTGTTTTGATTACACATTAACGAATATTATTAAGATTATATTGATATTGACAAATGTTAAGTTAGTGCGGTGGTTACAAGAGACGGATTTGTCGGAGTGGTTTGGTGGCCATTTTATACATAAAAATACATTTGTAAAGATATAATTGAGTTTTGCTAATTAAAAGATTTTAATACATAAGTTTATTGTTTTTATTTAGATATTTTATTTATAATAATTACAATGTGGATACATTTTTGATCAGCAGTATAAAACATTATTTCTTCTATATTTTTCAACATTTAATGATAAAATATAGCGAGAACTCAATATTTGCGGGAAAAGTTTATTTCAGTAAAGAGGGAGGGCAGCTTCACGAGAAATTGGTTTTAAACACCAACAAATAGAGGGAAAACATAACGTGTTATATTGCATATTATTATGATTTACATTGCTAAACAGGCTGGAAACTATGGAAACTAACTGTAAGAAATGGCAGTGCTAGCATAATATCATCGAGAAGAAATGGCACATTTGGCCAGGATAAGGTCATTCTCCAATTTCTTATAATGATGGTACACACCAGCTTTCTGCTGAGATGGTACAGGAAGAAGGTTGGTAGGAAGATACTATAGGCTGGACCACGGCAAACTATATATTGCTTCATCTACTCTAACCTGAATAATCTAGAAGTAAACGTAGACTTCTTTTATGACAAGGATATGAACGATGAAGCTTTGAATCCCTGGAGTAAGGTACAGGTGATTCAAAGCAGTATATAATATATATATATATACTTGGAAAGAATGACTAGTGAAATGATCGTGATTCCCTGGAGTGAGGTACAGGCGAATCCGATCGAAACCATACGCGGCTTATAAATAATTAGATATATGCTAGCAACGCTATCATAATAATATAAAATCAATAAATTTAACTATTAAAGAAAAACCTTAAATGGTTTAACAAATACGTAATAACATGCGAGTATAATGACCTACGTAATATAAAGCCATTGATTATAAATTAACTAGCATTAATAAAGCCTGCATTGCTTCCCCTTCCTGAACCAATATTCAAGCACAGGAAGCAAAACTACAAGAATACAAATTACCAAACTAAGTTTAAGTCACCAACCTTTGTGGTGATGATGATCAATAAGAAATTTTATAACACTAACAGACACCAATAGCCACCCTGGATTGCAAAATGTTCATACATTTCGTATAAATTTACGACAAAACATTTAGATAAAAATATTCATTTAAAATATAACCCAAACTTACGAAGTATTTAAAATAATTAATAAGAACTCATTTTAACTCCCCACCCCTTCCCTTTTTAATAAAAGTTCGTAGGATTAAATTTTTAGTGGCATTTATAAATAAAAGGAAGAAAATATAAAAATAGTCATAAACTTAAATCATAACCACACTAACTAATAAAAATAATAATAAGCATGATTTGGATGAAATAATAATTAGGCAGCAAAGAATTGATATAAATGGTTAACAAAGCTTTAAGAAAACATTAAATATAATGAAATTATTAGCTTACAAATTAAATTATATAGTTAAAAGTGGATAAGGCGGTTATACAGTCTTTTGGTTGGCTACCTCAGGATTCTTTGGAAGCACTGGCAAATCTGCTGCAGCAGGCGGCATTCTTTGGGGCTACATTGTGGCAAAGTTCAGCTGAAGATGGCGGATGGCAATTTGGTTCTCCCAAATTTCAAACAGACGTGAAGTCACCTAGCAACAACTGACCCAACTCTAACATAATAGATTTTTAGCTTTATTTATATCAGTTTTTGGCCCCTTAGAGAATGTTTATTCTAAAATAGATTTCCTGCCTCTAATGGATCTCTATTTTAGGAGAATCTTTACTCTATTGTTAGTAAAGATTCAGTTTTAAGATAACTGTCTAAAATCAATTCAAATCAATTTCCTGCTTGGAAATGGATTTGAATAAAACAATATTAATAACTAACTAAAATGCATTAGCTTTGTTTTAGTTTTTTACTTTTTTAATTTTAATTTACAATTTCCTGGTTTAAAATCATAAGACAAACTCCCCACCCCTTTAATTATTTTAGACAGTTATCTTGAATTTACATTTCGTTTTATGAAAAAGAAAATTATAATGTATTAAAATAAAAATATACACTTTTACAAGATACAATATTATCTAATATATACATTTTACATCCACAAACAAAAAAAAATGGAACATAATGACACATGTACTGTAGTAGGATTGTGAAACTCGACCTTGAACTAAGGTCGACTGTTTCAATATATTCAAAGCTTTTAAAAAATTGCTCAATGATTTGAAAGTACCACTTTTTAAATTAGTTTCCATAACAACAGATGGTGCAGCTGCAATGATAGGTCGCATAAATGGATTTATAGCCCTGTGTCAAAATGAAGATGAATTCCCAGCTTTTTTGAGCTACCACTGCATAATTCACCAGAAAGTGTTGGCAAGCAAGAGACTAAACACAAAAGAAATAATGGACATAGTGTTTAAAATTGTTAGGTCAATTTGAGGAAGTTCCCTCAAATGATGTCTCTTCCAACTGCAGCTCGATGAAGGCCAACCTGAATTATTATTACATACTTATGTAAGATGGTTAAGCAGAGGTAAATTTCTGCAACAATTTCATGATTTATTGCCTGAAGTAATAGATTTTCTCCGCAAGCAAGATGGTAAATGTGAAAATTTAAATAATGAAACTTAACTTAGTGACTTAGCTTTTCTAACCGATTTTACTTCAATGTTAAACCATTTA
Source organism: Epiperipatus broadwayi (assembly GCA_028023455.1). Taxonomy (NCBI): domain Eukaryota; kingdom Metazoa; phylum Onychophora; class Udeonychophora; order Euonychophora; family Peripatidae; genus Epiperipatus; species Epiperipatus broadwayi. The sequence continues at coordinate 16,719,266 of JAQFVV010000003.1, read as the reverse complement.
AATTTAGAATTAAAGGTAGAAATAAAACAGTAATTCATATGATCAACTGCGTAGATGCATATAAGACAAAATTTATTTTGCTAATAAAAGATCTGCAACAAAATAATCTGAATTATTTTCCAAATATGGTGGATCAACTACAAAAGCATAAAAATATTAATTATAATATCGACAAATATGTCGCAGAAATCCAAAAAGTAATTGAAGATTTTAGGTGATTCCAAGAATTTGAAAAAATTAAAGAAATTGTGGAATGTATATCTTTTCCTTTTAAAAAAGATTTAAATGTGAAACGCATTAGCCAAAAAATTTCAAACATATTTCATATGGAGCAAAAGGCTTTAGAAAATGAAATTATAATTTTACAAACTGATTTAATCTTACAAGCTAAAAACTTTGAAGAAGGTTTTAGAAATACGTCAGCCGAAAAAAATATCCCAATATCATCAAATGTAGCGAATATATTTATTCTTGTTTCGGATCTACATACCTGTGTGAATCGGCATTTCTGTCCTAACTGATTCCCATACTGAGGATTCTTTATTATTATTTTTGTCAGGATATATACCTAATTATGATTCCTTCGTCAGAGACATGCAAACACAGTCTTCCCATTAATGTTAAGATAATAAAATAAATTTTAAATCTGTCTTTATCAGTAGCTAATTTGGATTAATAAATATTGTTAATAATTACTCATGTTGCTTTAATTTTCATGGACATGAGTTTTTTAGCTTGTTAAATAATTATATTATTTTTTACGTAGGTAGATATATAAAAATAGTATGTATTTCACACCTCCCTCCACTTAGACTACGCTTATGATAACAAGTCGATCGCAACACATTTTCACAATAAAAAGTTGATCTTTTCAACACAAAAGTTGGCCACCCCTGCTCTATATGATGTTCAAGCATCTATACGTTTTGATCTTGGAATTTTTAATTCTAATATCTATCATTTTGCGCTGCATGAAATGACAATGGTCCATATGTGTAATATGTTGTGCTACAAAGTTTTATTGGATTAATAACTTATACTATCAAAGCAAAAACTATATTGTTCTCAAAAATAAATATAATTATTGTTTGTGGAAACTATACGTTTTTTTTTGGTCAATATTTTTTTTTTACTTAAAAGTAATAGTCTTTTATCTATATAAAGTCTATCTGTCTGTTTATTTCCTTATAAATAAGTAACGAATGGATCAATTTTGATGTAAATTTTTTTATGTTTACCACAATTATTAGGAAAGATTTTAGGCTATTTAATTTATATTTTACCAATGTGGTATCAAATGAAAAACTTAGTATGCTTTACAAAACAGAAAAAAACTTTTCATGGTAAACCATATTTGTTTTTAAAAAAGATTTGAAAATAAAAATTAAATTCTAATTACCTGAAAATAAATGATAAAATTCAATAAAGTTTATGAATCATCAGTTTTAATTATTCATGTGGAAAATTATGGCTAAGATAATTCATTTATGCAAATATGCTAAAAATGTTTTAAAAATAAGTTTTCTTTATTAAAAATATTATTTTTCAGACCATTGATTTTTAATTACAATCTGCATATATATATTTTATAAATTTTTAAAGTGAAATGTCTGTCTGCTGCTTTATAACTCAAAAACTAATAGATTAATTTCAAAGATCTTTTTTCTCCTCATAAGTACAATTCTCGGATAAGATTTTAGGCTGTTGAAGTTTTCCACTTTACCACGTGAACTCTTACTAATAAAATGTACATTCAAAATGAATAATAGATAGAAGATTTGAATTATAATGACAATATTTTTATGCAGCCTTGATGAAATAATCAAACTTGTTATGCCACTACAAGGGAAATTGCATTTATCATCTCTTCCAAATAACTCAAGTTTCTATTTGATTACTAATATTTTAAAAAAGCAATATATAACTAAACCTTTCTTCCTTACCCACAAGCCACTTCCTGGTCCATAGGAGAAATTTGCCAATCTTAACTCCCAATGTCAGCTATGCTCTACAACTGATGAAACCGTTACCCACCTTCTACATGACTTTCATCCACCAAAAAGTTTCAATAACTATAAAAATACTCTCTGCATTCAAAACACCATCAAGACGGCATATTTTCGACCATCAAAACATCCATTTTCCTCACTTTTGCAGTCTGGCTCACCAGGTGCAAGTACATCTTTGTACAGGAAAATGACAATGTCAGCAGCACTTTCATAAATCTATTAAGAAATACTCGTGATAGAGACTGGCTTCTTGCACCAGACTGGCTACACATTGAATCCTGGGCCAGTGTAGACCTCTTCTAGTAACAATAGTCAAATCAAGTTCTTCAGTTACTGGCATCAATCTATCCATCAAAAATTCTAATTATCAGAAGATTGGAGTCCAAAGAATGATTTGTCATGTTGTTTTACTTTATTTAGTTAATAAAATTCTTTTTTAAAAAAAAAATTAAATAGATATGATATATATCACTATTAACTTATCTATTAAATAAGATAGTCTTCACATTCACCTAAAATGATTTAAATAATAATATTTCACTAATTTTTATTTAAATCACAAAATCTCATACTAATGAATATTAATTTTAGAGTTATAAAAAAATCTGAGGAGATCTGTATTCTTGAATAGCTGATAAGATCTAAGTATTTTAATCTTGCCTCCATGTGTTTGATCAATTTAGTTCTTTGTATTTGGTTTCTATACTATTTCTGGGACTAATAGAAAATTTTTGAAATAACAAAATATTTGTATAATTCATTAAAGGTTCATAATTATTTTTACACAATCATTATCAGGGCCACTGTATGAGTAAGAGGTGCCCTTGTGTAAGCTAAATTCCAATGCCCCTAATCCTGTGAATGGATCCAGCCTAGGGGCAGTGCAACAACATAAGGTCTCACATTTATCAAGACCCTGGGTCTGCATGATCTATATTTTTTGTAAAAATCAAAAAATAAAACATTTATCGCATACTAAGTGAAACTGTTTTTTATCAAACTCTGTAATTTGTAGTCCTTACAATGTCACATATGAAGTTATATAATTGTAGAAGTATTGATTGTGATAATGCAGATTTTTCAGTTAAGTACAATGTGTATACTTAAATGTTTTGCAATGTTCTGAGCATGTTAATGTGAAATCAGTATAGGTCAAAAATGATTCTCTTCAATAACATTTTTATCTATTAAATCAGAATTCACACAAAAAAAATTAAATTATGATGATATTATTAACGGATTTGCAGTAAAATATTGAAGAAAATAAAATGTATTTTTTGCATTATGTCTAAGTAAGCTAGCATGCAGTTAATAGTGAAGTTAAAAAGAACGACTTGCAATATTAAGTGGCTGAGTGCTTTTAAAAAGTTTTATTTTTTCATAATCATAATAAAAAGATCATCTGAAAAAAGTGGAATATATTAGCAGCAAATATTTAAATATATGGAAGTAGTGGATTAAAAAGTCCATTTTTGAAGAGGGGAATGAATGTTGTTAGCTACATGCCTAGCTTCCTTGATTTTACATTTAGAATCAAGTTGTTTTATACATGCCATAGAAGTAGAGGAAGGTTCAAAGTATGGCCATATATTTAAACCTCCTCTCCTTCTATTACATAAATAAAATGACATGACTCTAAATGTAAAATCAAAGAAGCATAGCACGTAGCTAACAACATCCACACTGTAAACTGAAAGGAAGCTTGCTTTCCCCTCTCCAAAAATGGACTTTCTAATCCACTATTTCTATATATTCCATCTTTTTCAGATGACCTTTTTTCTATGATTATGAGAAGATAAAACTTCTTGACTCTTAATATTACAAGTCGTTCCTTAGCTTCATCATTAACTGCATTCAAGTGCACTTATATTTCATATTTTCATTATATGCATTTTTTTCTCAAATATTAATTTCATAAAACTGAATAAAATCATATTTATAATTTATAATAAATAAATAATTTTTATTAATATATTATAAGCATCAATTTGTGCAATGTTAATATATTTATATTTGCAAATAAGAAAAAAAAAGTTTAATATCTAAGTGTTTTATCATGTGAAAGAAGCCCCCATCCCTTTCACATAAAACCTTTGCACCTGGCCCACTTTTTCTCAGGTAGTTCTTCTCATAAGATAAAATTAGTAAACTTGAACAAAATGAATTCCATACAATTTTGTTTAACTAAAGACACAAAAACTAGAATATTAAAAAATTATTACACTGCTATCTTTGGGGACACAATGTGATAAATAATGATTAATTTTGATCAACTCTAATCAACATGTAAATTAATTAGTTAGAATAATTCTTGTTTGCTACTTTGTTTCAATCTTTCATGTTTTCTATTAACAAATTTAATTTCTCAGATATTCATTCAATAATAGAATATTTACAGTACTTCTTGATTTAATCTTTTGTATACTTATTATCTCAGTGTAAAAACTTAGTCACACTATATTGTCTGATATCTAGGAGATAAGGATTTATATGATATTTACTTAAGGTAGAAATGTTCATACTTGCATAATTTATTTGATAAATTTTTAAAAGTCATTGACATGCCTGACACTTTTTTTTGTTTAATGATAGATTATCATAATAACTAAAGAAATAAACAATTGGTTCCTTCCATTGTAATAAATAAAGAATCTGAATTTGGGGGATACTTTTCCAATAGAATAGTTTTCAACTAATGTGTGGTTGTTACAATCAACAGGATGGCATTAAACTATAATATCATTTTAATGGAATGCACACAATAATATATTTTTAAAAAATTATTTTTTATTAATTCTGTTTTCTTGGATTTGGATGATCACATATTTGGGTAGTATTATAGATCTATTATGAGTTGTAATAAACACCATGACCATTGAAATCCAAGGAAAGCAGATTAAAAAAACATATAATACAATAATAATGATATTAAAAAAAGAAGATACATTGATATTGTAAAAAAAAAAGATAATATCAGTATTGGGTTGCACCAAAATCCCATATTTCAGCATTTAACACTATTTTATATTAAACACACAATAGGAAAACTTATAAAATATTTACTGATAAACTGAAATAGCTGCTATACATAATTATTATGTGGCAATATTTTTAAATTTTTTTTTTTAATTAAATTATAATTTATGTAAATTAGGATGTTTAACTAAAAGTGACTTTGAAAACTAAACAATTTCATTTACATACAAGTATTATTAACTGTCACAGCAAACTAACACAAGTTTGTTCAACTTATCACAAGGGCATACTATATAATATTTAGTATGTTTCAAACAACTGTCACAACACTCAGTTTAATGCTCTTATATTTAAATATAAAAATATTTGCAAACAACAAGTTTCTGGCAATGTAGTGTTCATAAACTTAAATATTTTTATTCACATGTACAGTTTGGTGAAATGACACCCATCTATCTGTTCAGTGAAGTACAATGATAGAATATATATTTAATATATTTTAAACAATTGTTGCATGATTAAGTAAAAAAAATAATTGTTACATTTAAATAAAAAATATTTACAAGCAAAATATGTTTCTAATAATGGAATGATTTGGAAATCAACATTTTCTTTTACATAAATTTTATTAATTGCCACAGCAATTTGGTACCACCATTGATGAAGGTCCTTTGTGCTCCACATTAATTGCATACCTGTATGGAGTGGCCCTGATAATTGTATAATAATTATTAAAACACAAAAGTATATATGATTATACTTTTATTTTATTTGTATATGTTTTATTTTTAAAAATAAAAACTAACAAATTCTAACATAATGATAAGAAAGAAATCCAAGAGCTGTGATGATAATCATAATTTGTGACATTGATTGCCAATCACATTACCAACATTATGTTAGAATCTTTTGAAATATTTTTAAAATCTTAGAGCAATTTTAATATTTTAAAACAGAATTTTATAGATTTATTAGAAATTATCATTCATTTCTTACTGTTTTAAAAATAAATTTCAGTCGAAAAAGATTTCATTCATTTTTTGAAATCACTTCTTTGACTGCTTTTCTGACCAACACTGAATAATAAAAATGTCCTTTGTTATCATTATACAATCTTTATATTATTATTTTTTCAATATTATCTAAATTCAAATATGATTTTTATAAATGATTTCTATTTGTAAACTTATATTTCTAACAAATCAAATTAATGTATTGAGTTCTACTATATAATAATGGTTTAATGCTCAAAACAAATGTTGAATAATTACAAAAAGTGTCACTAAAGAGAACAATTCAAATGTCATCTTGCCAAATAGTTTTGAATTACATTAAGGTTTAACATATCTAATATGATTTTGGGAAAAAATCTATGCACAGAAACTTCTGATTCATTTGAAATAAAATCAATTTACATCACATAACATCACATGGAAAATCTTTGAGTGTAGTTCATAGAGAATGCAGACTTAAATTTTAGATTTAAATTTTAAAAAATTAATTTAAAAATTTGTTGAATTATAGATTTATAAATTAATTATCTGAAAGTTTAATTATGTAAAGTGAAGTTGTTTAAACTTTTATTTTAAAACAACATTAAATGAGAGGAAAAACTTTTTACGTTTGGAAGTATACCCTATATATATATATATAAAGTTGTAGGATATTTATCTATTTGTTGATTATCATAAAAATATTTTCACATTCTTAGCAATATCATTCATTTCATCAAAGAGTTAAACATTGATATATAGGTTTAGTTTCTAACTTTAACATCTGCAAATATATTTATAGTTTTTTCTCAAGGATATTTAACAATTTTCATAACATATATAATATAATTAAATCAATTGAAATTAGTTAATAAATCCTTTTGAAGTAATATATTGAGATGCTTTGACAAATTTCAAATTAAACATATATAGGTCAATTGGTTCGGCTAATTTTAATTTTCAGTCAAATTGTTTTTTGTTTATTTATATTTTAGTGAGTGCAAAATAATATATATTGTAGATATATAAATTGTAAAAAAAAAAAATTATTAACTGCCATTTAATTTTATAATTTGTGTACAAAAATATTGTAACATTTTTTTTTTATCTTTGTATAAATTTTATATTTAAAAACAATGCTTAATCTACAAAATGTTATTTTTAATCTTTAGTGATAAAAGATCTAACAGAAGTATGCAATTTCAATACATTAGGCATTGTCTATGTGATTACGTTGAGACAAGCAATCAGCTTGGAATTTAATAATTAGAGAAAGAAATGCTGGCTTATCTGAAAATATATGAGACATGATACTAATCAAAAAGATTCTAGAAAATTTCTATGGAAGTATAACAATGGACAGTGAGCTCTATAAAAGTACCAAAACTTTTTAATTCTCTATTCTCTTGGCTAAACACTCTTTTCATTACTCATAAACTCTTTGCAGATATTAGTCTTCAAGAGAAGTCCACAGTAGTTATTCTGCAAAACTGTTTAGCGTTAGGATTGCACAATTATTCTGTTTAAATCATGGCTGTCTTTGAGTGCCCTTGCTTTATAAGGACCCAATGGTAAAAAATGAAGATATAAAGCACCTCAGTTGTGGTCTCAGTTAATATCCAAGACTAGACCTCCAGAAGATGAACTTCTCACTCCAAGCAATAACCTCAGTTTCCAACATGATCTAAATTCAATAAAAAAGCTGACCTAAGCCTCTCTCAACTTATTTGTAACCAGAAAAGATCTTGGAAAGGCATGAACATAAAGAGTACATACTCCTGTCAAATAATCTGTACAGATAGAAAAAGTCTTACGCTACCCACAGACTTACAGTAACTCAATAAAAACTCTTATTGCATATTTCACGAAACCATGAGTGAGTTGATCTGTATTTATTCATATATAAATATATGCTTTATTATAAGTAGTTTTAGACCTAATTTTATTGATACATGATTTTGTATTGGTAACATTTATTTCATTCTTTTATGGATGTGTTAATTTTGTTATTATGTTTTTTTTTGAGTATTTATTGAATCAACTCCATTTTTCTTTAAAAGTTTCAACAGTTAAGAATAAAAACATTAGTTTAATTAAGATATTTAATTGCTATTCTCAAGTTAATAAATTCTCTTCCCTTCCTTTTAGGATTGTGAGAAATCTAAATGTTTGAAGTAAATGAAGTAGGTCTTAAGTTATTAACTGCAAATATAATTTAATTCTTTTTCTTAAATTTTCTTAAATACTGTTTAAAAGCTGATATAAGCAGTTAGCTTATATATGTGTGTACAATAATCTTTAGATATGTTAAAAGTGTTGGACACTTTATGCATAATAATTTATCATGTATATAAAGAAAAGTAGTGCCCTGCTTGTGTGTGTACGTGAAGTCAATATATTTATAAACGCTACTTAAGATTTATTTAACTGTAGGACATTTTACTTATCAATTTATTTATCATTATATTTTGGCAAATTTTATTTAGCCTTTGGTCAGCAACATTTCTGCCAGACTCATGTTTATATATATAAATATATTTTTAACCCAGATTATCTACTGGTTGGACTGTAGTCTTTACTATGTTCACATGGGTCAAGATTAGAAACATCTTACCATGTTCTATATAATTATCACTTATGATTACTTCTAGTAAGTAATGTCCCTTATTATTATAGACACACATACAAGCCTTAGTAGAAAGATTGGGCATGCATGAACTGATTGCATAACAATAGCTGCAAAGATTTTAATAATAATATTTAATGTTATTTTAAAGTTTATATACACATCTACTATCCAGGAACAGTTTCTTATAGTCTACTTCAGTTTTGTAAGTGATAAAAGTACTTTTTTAAAAAATAGGATGAAAAGATAACATAAAGCAACAGTCAAGCCTTTAATTATTAAAGCTGTGTCATACTGAATTCAAAACCATCTTCAATTGAAGGCTAATTTATTTACATATTTATTTTATTCATTACTATTACAAACATTGGTTTATGATGAATTTCAGAACTGTTTATAAATTGTGGATTAACTTGTTATACATTTGGGATAGTCTATTCAAATGGCTATTTTGCTTTGTGTAAGCAATCTGATAAAAAATGGTACTAAAATATTTATTAACAGCATTTACTTCATTGCTCAAAGATCATAAATTACATGCAATTTTGGAAAAAACACATATTTATTATATTTTCAAATATTTTACTTAAAATTCTTCACTTGTGCAACTTTGAAAATGAATATGTTATGGACACTCACATATAAGTTTGAATTAAGCCCTATATAAGTAAATTTATACTTACATCTGGAATGAAAGTTTCACCCTAGTTTACTAAATTATTTGATTTGTTCATCTATGTAAAAAGTAAACAAGTCTGAAATGATTATTTTTTGCATTTGGTTGAAGAGGAAAAATTATATATAATGTTGGAAATAATGCTTTATTTATTATATTAAAAAATATGTGATTGAATCAATCAAGTGGTCTTAGAAATGAATTCTTCCATGAATAATTGAATTGAGATGTTGATATAACATAATACTGTGAGACAATCTAATAAATAAAAGGATTTTGCAATATATATTAATGATGTTTTATTCATTATGAAAGACCACAAGTTATGCATAATGTTAAAAATAATAGTGTAGTTACCATATTATAAATATTTGACCTAAACTTGCATGAATTTGATAATGATTATGTGATGAACTTTCACATTAAATGTTGAATTAGGTGGTGTGGAATTGATACTATGTTTATAACTATTTTGTAAAGAGATTCACACTAGTTTACATATTATAGATTTACTTTTTCTTACATATATGTGGAACTGCTAATGCAAATAGCCATTTTTTGTTTTAAAAATCTATTTGTTACAATTGTGCTTAAATTATTATTTTATTCTTTGTTCATTAGTCAATTTTTTTACTTGCATGGGCATGAAAATGAGAAAGGAATGGGGGTATGTCATCAAAGGTTGAATTAAGTCCTATTTAAATTTGTCTGTGTATACATATGAGTTGAATAAGGTTCATCTTTGTTAATAAACTTATTGGATGAGTTGCTCTTATCTACATGTTTGACAAGTAATGCAAATTGTCATTTTCTTTGGCTCACGAGTATAATAATAAAGGGTTGCAGAAATGTTTATTGACAAAGTTCTTTCATTATTTTTAAATTGGAAATTATATGTAACATTAAAGATAACTCCCTATTTAATATACACCTAATTCTTTTTATATGGTAGATTGGTTCTTGAAAATTATTTGAAGAATAATATTTATAGAAAATAACAAGATTGGTTCTAAATCTAAGAAATCAATAAAAATAATTAAATAAACCATACGAAAAATGTTGTTAGAATGTTATATTTTTGTCTGCTATCAAATTTTATTTCATACACATTGAACTTTAAAAAAATGTATAGGGATATAAATTTCATTTGAAAAATATTAAAAAATTTGAAAGTGATAACACAATGAAACACTCATTAGTTTCTCTACACAGCCATCAAAAACTTTAAAGTTCAAAGTATATTGTTAATTCAATAAATGCATATTTGAGTGCAGGATTGAAATTCCATTGCTATCATTAAAACTTACAACATATAACTTAGCATCTATTGATTTTTGGAAAAATTAATAAATATAAATTTAAACAAATTCATCAATTAAATTTAAACAAAATTAATTTTTTTAACATTAATACCAACAAAGATTTTTTTTTAAAAAAAAAAAACAAATATCAAAATGCAAACAAAGCATCAATATCAAAAAGGTACTTCCCTTTCAAAATAAAACAACAAAAAACATTAGAATGTAGATGAAACTTTTTTTTAAAAATTAGATGATAATAACAGACATAATTTTTTTTTAGTTTTGTGATGTAATCATGATGAACTCAACCTCAGAAATAAATATGTAAATAAACACTGAATTAAATACATATACAATCTTTTAAAAAGGAAAATAAAAAAATTTATATTACTTACATGAAATTATTTCTATTTTTTAAAAAAGTTTAATAACAGCTTAAGATGATCTAAGAATTATTTTGAGAATGTATGATAATTTTTTAAAAGCCTTTGAAGACAATAACATTTGCTTCTTTATTCCAATCACAAATATGTCACAGCAGCTCTAATCCCAAAGTACCATTTTTTACCAATCATGTTATTTTAAAACAACTCATGTAGAAAGAAAATTTAAAAAAAAACCACTTATTTCAAAATTGTGCAAAACAAAAAATTGTGTATTTCAAAGATTTTGACTACAATTTTCTCACTTACAATAATTTAAAAATGAATAAATAAACATGTGAATTATGCCTATATAAATAAAGCAGCATTTACATCTGGAGTGAAATGAGTTTCACTCTTGTTTATAAACTTATAGATTTGTTTATTCTTATATATATATCTGGGGAAGCTAATGCAAATTGTTTATTTTCCTTGGCTGAGCAATCTACTAAGCAAAGGTATAATGAAATGTTTATTAGTAATGGTTGGTTCATTAGTTAATGTTGAAAATTACATATAATTTTGAAAATATTTCTGGTATTTATTATGCTACAAGTATTTGATTTAAAATTGTTCACTAGTTTGGGGTGAGAAGGGTAAGGAATAGACTATCTTAAATAAGTTTCTATTAGACCTATATAGATAAAATTATATAAGTTTTACAGTGTTGCTGGTATAAATAGTCATCTTGCTTTGGATGAGGATTCTACACAATAAATGAGTGTTGAAGAAGTTATTACTAGCATTTTAACAGCAAGAATAATTTATTATATTGGAAATAATGCTGAATTTAATATGATAAAAATATTTGGCTTAAATTTTTTCACTTATATGTGAAAATGAATAAGAATTGATTATACATGAATGTTTGAAATATATATATATATAATCTAGAATGCATTTAAATCTGGATTATGGTTATTATTTCCTTTTATAAATTTACTAGATTATTCATATATGATTATCAAAGCTAATGCAAATCTCAATTTGCTTTGGTTAAGTAATCTTTTAAATAGATGTGTACTGCAATACTTATTAAAAGCATGTTGGTCATTACTAAAGACATGAAATTATATTTAATGTAATATATAACACTAATTGCTATATTATACTTATCTGACTTAAAATTATTTAGTTGTATAAATTTGCTAATGATTATAATAAACTCATATGTGAAAGTTTTAATTAGGCATTATACAAATGAGTTTGTGTTTACATCTGATTTGTAAACAGTTTCATAATTATTTATAATTTTTTACATTTTCTTACACTTGTATACATTTGTGGAAGCTAATGTAAATTGCTATGCTTTGATAAAAAAATCCAATTAGGAAATCGATACTGAATTCTTATTACCAGCATTTAATTCTTTGGTTTATAGTGGGAATGTTATATAATGTTAAGAATAAATGCAATATTTAATATATTAAAAATATTGGATTTTAAAATTCTTCACTTGCAAGGACTTAGAAATAGTAAGAAATGGACTCTGATGAATGTGTGAATGAGGTGTGTATGAATTGAGAATGTTTATGTCTGGAATGTAATGAATATCACTTTTGTTTATAAACTTGCTAGATTTGATTATTATCATATTCCATTTGAGACAATTAATGCAGATGGTCATTTTGTTTTGGCTGAGCAATCTTGCAAATAAAAGGGTATTGAAATGTTAATCAATAGCAGTTGGTTCATTAATTTTATACTGAGAATTACATATAACTTTGGAAATATCTCTGTTATTAATAGATTAGAAATATTTAACTTAAAAATCTCCATTTGTGGAGGAAGGGTCTTAAATATCAGTAAGTTATAGATACTCAAATATAAATTACAGTTAAACCAATATAAATACAGCTGAGCTGACATTTGTAACTTAATGTACATAATTATTATATTTGTTACATACATCTGAGACATTTCTTGGAATTTGTCAATTTGTATTGGCTATATATATTGTAAAGTAAATGAATTATGAAATGGTTATCACCAGCAATTAATTATTAGTTTATGAAAGGAAATTTATTATATTACAAAAAAAAATGTAAAACATGTTTCTTCTATGAACTCTAAAATGAGTAAATAATGTGTTATCCCATGAATGCTTGAATTCAGGTATATATAAATAAAACTGTTTACATCTGAACTACAGTTGAGCATCATCTTTTTTTATAAACTTACTACAGTGTTTATCATTATGTATATTTGGCATAGTTAATGCAAATACTTATTTTAGTTTGTCTGATCATTCTAGTAAATAAAGATTGTGGTTAAATGGATATTAATAGCATTTAGTTCATGAATTTAAAAGTAACAATGATATAATTTTGGAAATACCTCTGTGTTTACTATAATACATATTTGATGTAAGTTTTCAATTGAATGGGTTTAATAGTAATTAAGGAATAGACTCTCATATATAAGTTTAATTTAGACTTATATAAATAAAAGTGTGGTTACATTTAATATGTATTGAGATTCATTATTTGTTGTATATTTAGTAGATTTTCACTCATTATTTACATCTAGGTTAGCTAATGCCAAATACCATTTTGTTTTGCTTGAGAAATCTAAAAATTAACTAAATAATGAAATGTTTATTAGCAGTGTTGGTTTATTGGTTTAAGTATGAAAATCTCATATAATAAAAAAAAATAATGTATTTACCATATGAAAAAATAGTTGACTAAAAGGGTTTGACTTGTAAAGACATTAAAATGGATAAATAATGGGTTCTATTTTGAATGTTTGATTAGGGTATATATACATAAAAGTCTGTTTAAATGTTCGAATCATTAGATGTGATACATTTCCATCGTATATGAGTGGAATGTTGAATGTATAGAAAATTTTAAACTTTATTTAAACTTTTCAATTACAAACAACTTATTAGTAATAACACACAAATAAACAACAGGTTAGTAATTACACAATGTTTTGAGTAGTATTATTCTCCACTCTTCTCCAGGTGTTGCTGGTCTAATATGCACAGTGACAATATTCGCATAGAAGTCGAACTTGCATCTTTATATTCTTGAATATCAAATTTATGGCAAACGCTCTAACCAATTGAGTTATTCTGTCTAAATATGTTTTTTAATAAATGTTGGCCTTGTTTATAAATTTACTGGGTTTTCTTACCCTTATATATGTCTGGGGAAACTAACATAAATCCCTTTTTTGGCTCTGCAAACTAATAAGATGCAGAGTGCTTCAGTATTTATTAACAACATTTCATTCATTAAAGATTGAAAAATACAAACAATATGTTAAAATAATGCTATATGTACAATAAATGTTTGATATAAATTGTTTTACTTAAATGGGTTTCATATTAATTAATGTATGGATTTGCATATGTAAGTTTGAATTAGACCTATATAACCGAGGTTATATTTACATCTGGAATATAATTAGTTTGATTATAAAATTACTGGATATGTCCACCCCTTATATATATATATATATAAGGGGCATTTAATGCAAAGTGATATTTTTCTTTAGGTGAGATATATAAAACATAAACGGGCGGAAAATTTTTTCTACTAGCATTTTGTTCTTTAGTTTAAGTATGGGAATAATATAGTGTTGAAATAATACTACATTTAATAAAATAATAAATATTTGACTTAGAAACTTTCAGTTGCATAGCTTTGAGTACTTAATTCTTCCATAAATTTTTGAATTAAGACACATATAAATAAGGCTGTGTTTAATCTGGAATATAATGAGTTTTCCTTGTGTACAAAGTTACTCAATTTGTTTAGTTTATAGTCATCTGGCTAGCTATTGCATAAAAATCATTTTTTCTTTGGCTAAGTAATCTTCACTGTGGACTTTAAAATGAGTGAGGAATGGATCCTTTTGGGAAAGTACGAATTAGACATATAAAAAATGCCAACTTTACACCTGGGTTGTAATGAGTTTTATTTTTGTTTATAAATATATTAAATTAGTTTACCTAGACATTCATCTAGGCCAAATAATGCAAAAGGGCATTAAACTTTGATTGAGAATTAAATTAATTAATTAAATTAAAGTAAATGGATGGTAAAATGTTTATTAATAGTATGTGGTTCATTAGTTTAATACTAGAAATTACAAATAATTTCGCAAACACCTCTGCATTTATTATGTTACCAATAATTGATTTAAAGTTTTTCATTTGTGTAAGCTTCAAGATGAGTAAGTAATGGAATCTCAAATATAAGATTGAACTTTAATCATTATTCATAAACTACTAGATTTGTTCATTGCACACATACGGGGCAGTTTGCAGAAATTCTCATTACGCTTTGATTTAACTATTTAAAATCTAATTGGATGTTTAAATGTTTATTTCCATCATTTAGCTCATTCATTTAAAAGTGAAAACAACATATAATATTGGCAAAAAATGCTGAATTTAGTATATTGAAAGGTATTTGACTTAAAAAATTTTATTTACACATTCTTGAAAATGATTAGGTAATGATTTCTCCCACAAGTCTTTGAATTAAGACTTGTATAAATAATGCTTTGTTTACATTTGGACTGCAATAAGTATTATCCTTTTTATAACTTAATAGAATGTTTGCTGATGTAAATATCATTTTGCTTTGCCTAGAAGAGTGGTGTAACGTTTATTGATTAACAGCATTGTGTTCATTAGTGAAATGCCGGAGATTACATATAATGTTGAAAATAGTGCAATGTTTATTGTATTATAAATACTATTTAATAATATTCAACAGTGATAAAATATTTGGCTCTCACAAGTAAATTCAAATTTGGCCTGAGTAAATAAAGGTATAACTACATCTGATTGTTATGAGTTTTTCTAATGCATATAAAATCACTAGATTTTTTTGCCCATTACACCTGGGTCTCGTTTTACACGATAGATAGGTTCCTCAGAAAACACGCGCAAACGAAATTGCGCAAAAATAGACATAACGTACATTGAAAAAGGGGGGATGTCGTCTGTGATTTTTCAAAATTTGCATAAAAGCAAAGCACCAACATAAAATTATTTTAAAATTCATGCAAAAAAAAAAAATAAGGAAATAAAATATGACTAATAAAAAATTTCAAATTTGAAAAAAATTGATACAAGACAAACTTTTTTTAACTATAATATTTAATTTTATTCAAAATAATATATTTTTATGCATAATTTACAGTACAGTAATTTACATTTTTTATACATGTTTTAATTATTATCGCTACTTGCCAAAAAACACGTTCGTTTGCAAACTGGTAAAAAAATCAGATTCTCACAAGAGGAAATACAACTAGTGCCAAGTTCACTCTCATGTTGTGTTAATGGTTTTCTGTTGACAATGTAATTAGTAATTAATCTTTGAGACAATGATTTTATTAATTGTTTATGAACTTAGACTTATGATAATAAAAAGACATTTATTCACCACTGCTGGGAAAAATTTAATTAAAACTAACAACTAAAAATTAAATTCTTATTTTTGTCTTTAATTTTTTAATTTTCAATTCCATTTAAAAATCAAATTTTGTTTTACATCACATTAATTTCAAGTTGCGTCAGTAATTTTTAAATTGTTAATTACAATTAAAAATCAGATTTTAATTTTTAATTGTCAAATTTAATTGTGCCCACTGCTATTACTCACCTTTTAAAAATAAACTTGCGGATACTAAATGATTAATAATTGATTACATTCTTTTTTAAAAAGCAAAAACAGAATGTGATTTAAAATGCAAAATTAACACGCACAATGTTTGAACAAATTTACATTATAATCGTGTAAAAATATGGAAATCATGATTTTAATTTCCTTATTGCATAAAATCTTACTATTATAAAGCACTGAAAATATTGAAATTACTAAGATGAAAGTCGAATTCCAATAATGTGCTATTACTTTCAATATAACATAAGTGCATGAAATTTATTATTTAAAGTAATAGCGCATTATCAAAGTTTGACTTCTGGTGAAACATGAATCGCGTGACTTCAAAATCGTGTTAAATAAATCCGCGTAAAAAGAGACCCAGATGTATATGCATTTAGGGCAGCTGAGTGATCTAAAAAATAAGTGGAAGATGTACCGTTTATTACCAGCATTTGATTTATTGATTTAAGTCTGACAATGTTATATAATGTTGAAAATATTGCTGTATTTAAATACTAATCAATTTGTTGTATATAGCAATATCTAATCAAATATTTAAAACAATTTGAAATAATATTCTTTAGATGCATCTGGAAGCATAGAAAAATATTTTTCATTAATAAATCATCTGTTTGCTATCTTATAATACTGGAATTAATAAATTTATTGCACAATTATAACAAAATATTTTATCTATTTAACTTTCTTGCTTTATCAATGGCGATTAAGGCCAAAATATGCATTCAATAGGAACAATTCATTAAGAGTTTGGATTATATTGATATATCTTTATGTATGAAGCAGGTTAGATTTACAATACATAAATGATCATATGATAATGGTACATTTTGTTTATAGAGAAAAAATAATCATCAATTAACAGATAAATCTATTTTGTTCTGAATCCTCATTTATTTTATTTTTTAAAATCTTCACTGTCAGCATTAATTCACCCTTCTCCACTATTTTAAAGATATCTACATTAAATCACCAATTCTTGTACTTTAGAGCAATTTTATTCAAGTATAACTAATTAGTATATGTCAAATAATAGTGCCAACTAGTTCCTCTGATGAATGTTAAATTGCAGATATCCATCCCATATCTGTTTTTTCTATTGTGATACTCAAGTAATGTCTTAGAAAATATTTGAAGCCTCCAAGGTTTTGAATTCAAACTAAAACAAGAGTCCAATCATATAGGTCCATATCATACTGAATTAGCAACTATATGTTTTAGTCACCTCAGTCTTATGTAATTACATTCATTAGTTTCTATAGTTTATCAGAAGTAAAGATGACTGCTGTGTGTATATTTGCAATTCAATGCTTTTTGATGAAGGCCAATAGTCAGAAACTAATCTAGAAGTCTTGTCAGCATAACTTTATGATGTTCAGTGATTTTTTACTTCTTGATTAAAATTTTTCTAGAGAATAATATTCAATTAATCATTTTGTATAAGTGCCTCCAGAAAAGAGATGTAGGATAACTTATTGCTATCTTTCCTGATAAATTATGCATCACTGTATCATTTTGTGCTATGATTAAATATTGACACTGGAGCTCAAGCTTCATGGATAGTAATCATGCCAATCATATCTGGTGCCCAAACTTCTCATAATCTCCAAAGCAATAAACCTTTGGTTTATTTTTTACTATACATTTGAGAACCATGATGTTTTTGAAGAGTTTTCTTTTCATATTTTGAACTTACTTTGTTGAGATCAATATTTTTCTTCTCTACATCTTTTTCTATATATTTTTTTGACTAAATAGGGGATGTCATCAAATCTTAACATCAAACTAAACGGCATAGGTATTATAGCAACATTTTAAATGTTGTTAAAAGAAATTATTTTTTAGAATAACTTTTAAATTAAAGTCGTTAAACATTCTGCTTTCTTTCTTTCTTTTCTCATAAGTTATAAATTATGAAGCAAGATTATTTAAATAGTAAATGATAAATAGATAATTTAAATATTAATGTAATAATAATGTAAAATATCTCGTTCTTATTAAAAGATAACTTAAAAGTAATTAATGAATTTTTAATTCACTACATAAGTAAATCAACAATGTAAATGCATAATACATTTAATTAAAATAACACATAACTGCAGAAATAACTTCTTAAAAAACACACACATTCAAAATTTTGTAACAGATGTGACCAGAAAGGGAAAAAATCATTATTCATTAACTGGTTGTTAAACATCTTAATGGTACATAATTGCCAAGTAAATTCTAAGATTGCTAGACTTAAAGAGATGACCAAGAAAAAGTTAGTTATAGCAATGATGACAGTTGTTAAAATAAACTCATTACTTGATAATATAAATAAAAGCAGATCCTTCTTACTCCTACTTTAACACCATCTAATAATTTAAAGTTTTTTTTTAAATTAACGATATTAATCTCACAATCAAAAAAAATTTTCAATGACTTTCAGTTTTGAATCCTAAATTCTTTCTCACTACTGCTTTGTCTAATGTATTATTAATTCAAGCTTGATAATGAAAAAAAATTAAAAATGGCTGCTAGTTGCATAAGTATATTGATCCTAGCTTTAAATCCAAGTCCTTACTGATAAAGACAAAAATCCAGCTGATGGGAAATAAATATGGTCATCATTGGTTAATTTAAATTGATAGTAAATGATACTAGAGAAGTAAGAAATGTCATTAGTTGATAAAACTTTACAGCCTAAATGCTCTGCCTGCAGTATATCTTCTGATGAATATTCAAAAAAATGGTAATTATAGACAATAAGGGATGAACTTTTGTTTAAAACAATGTTGAAAAGATTAGGAATGAAAAATCACACATGTTAATGAAAACTTACTTTAAATTTATCATGAGAAACCAGTAATGAATTTTCCACATAGAAGGCATGTATATTATATTCTATATGTGATCCAGATAATCATTGGATTCATAATTCAAAAAATGTATATTTCACTGCACTATAATCCTTGTTATAATTATTCATTTAAAAATACAGTGAAAAAAGACAATTATTGTATTTCTTTATAAGTTGTTTGTATTGTCTTTGTTATACAAATAAAAAAAGACATTTATTTACATATTTATTTTTTAAAATACAGTGTTGTGAAATGTTAGGTGGGGTCCTCAAATCTGTCAAATGTACAATCTGTCATAGTAATAATCAATAAAGCAAGACATATAATATAACATTGCCTTTTTAAGCTTGTATTTGCAAAAATGTACCAATAGTGCAAACAAGCTCTTAATTGATAAGTGTGGTAAGAGAAAATATTCAAAATCTCTATCTGGAATACTCATTCCCAGACCAATTGGTTTCAATCTTATGGCTCACCTCAGTGAGAAGCCATATTCAGACATTAGATGCAAAATATCAACTCAAAACCCAGCACTTAATTCATATGTAATATTTAAGTAGAAACTCTGAAATTTTTGGATATGAAAATGTCTTTTACTCCAGCTATCTAAATTAAATAGCTATATGGGACTGAACCAAATTCAGATCTACCATATATTAATAGCCTCAGCTGTCACTGTGTAAAACATGTGGGTGTACCATTTAAAAGACTATTAGGGAATAAATGTGTTCCTAACTGTATATAGAAAAAAAATAAAACATGAAAATCGTAAAAATATGTTTATTGTTTGGGATTTTATAAGAAGTTTGAGCAGTAAAAGTGACAAAGGTAATTGAAGTCCATGCAGCATGATGCAGTCTACCATAAAAAACTTCTAATTCACTAGCTTGATATACTGTTCAACTTTTGTGGACAAGACTTTGTTCTTTATTACTATTAATTTTATTATTAAAAGATTTATATATTTAAATGATATAAAGAACTTACTTAGCAAGAATTGGGCAAAGCATTGAGAATATCTATAATGCTTTTACTAATGTAAATTTAAACTACAATTCACATCAAAAACTGTTTACATTCAGTATTAGATAAAATTAGATATTAAGTCATTCCTCACAGATCAAATATCAATAGAGGATGCAACCACTAATTTATTTGAAAATTACCACAAAGACTTAGAATAGTTAAGTGAAATGTTGTGAAAGTCATGGAATATGTGAAACATCATGTTGTTTGAACTAATATTTGACTGTGTGTGCATTACTTAAAAAATATGTGTTGCATGGAAATTACATTTGTCCATGATGTGAACCTACACAGAGTAATGACTTAACCAAATGAATATCATGATGCGACTACCCAAATCGCAATAGCTTCCACATCATGTTTCAGAGTTGGAAAAGATAATCTAGTTTATAGATGATCACAAATATAAAATCTTGGGATTATGAAAAGTGGAAACAATTTATTTGTCAATCACATAATATGAGTTTAGTCACTTATTGGTCAGTTCTTATACTTCTGTTCCTACATCATATTATTCAAACTGAAAATCAGTGATAATAAATAGACAATCATTCATAACAATTTAACTTGTTATTGATGTTTATTGTTTTAATAATTATAAAGTGTTCAAATATGTGGTAGATACTGAAGTATTATTATTCATAGGTCTCTTTGTTTTTTTTTTTTGCTGTACTTTTTATCTTTTTTGACCTATGTTTTTTTTATTACATGAACATAAGTTTAGTTTTGTTTTTTCACATAAAGCTGTGATTTATGATCACAATTACTTTTATTAGATTTTATTCTCTCATCTTTAATAAATATAGTTATCATTCTTCAGATAGTTATCTTGGAAGTTTTAAACATATGGACATTTTCAGGCACTGGTATATCAATAAATAATTAGAATTTGTCATCTTTTAAACTCACACAATTGGTATTTTTCCCATAAACATATGAAACTTTGATGATTAACTTTCTATCAAATATTTTATATTATCTCTTTAAGGTTTTACATGCCTACATTATACTGTAATGTATTTCCATTTCTGTGTTGCATGATGATAGTGATACATTGTGATAGGTGTTCTACTTACTTTGCTTTTTAACTTCTGTTTTCTAAATATTGAGTACTATGAATCATGTTAAAAGTGGTAAGTGATGATCATCTATTACTGACAGTGATAGAGATTTTAGGTTAGAATAGTATATGAATAAACAATAGAGAGAGTAAATAATAAAATTTTGGAATGATTGCATTGATATTGTAATAGAGATAATAAACATTGGCAAATTACAAATACTGGTGATTAAATTTTATCGTTTGGTCATAGTACCTATTGGCTGCTATTTCAAACAGTCTTCTGGTTATTTAAAGTATTGTTTTGGAATTTAATTAGGTATTAATGGTATACAGATATTATAGAGACTGACAGTTTCACTTTATCTCTTGGCCTGTAGCAATTGTCTCAAATTATCTACTGTTTTAGATTGAGTCCTTTCTAATTGAGTAATTATAAATGAATAGCTTCACCCATAAAATATTTTTATTTAAAACATTCATTAAAAATATTATATTACTAGTATAAGTATCTATCTACTCTAGCCCTATCTACAATAAACTCAAATAATCAATGATAATAATACCTTTAAATCCCTATACTCAAAAACAGATTTCTGACTTAAGCCTTTATCAGTGAGTCTTGGGATTTAAAGCTGGCAACTACATTTTATTCTTTTATTATTCAAGCTAAATATTTAAAATTCAAAACATCTTAAGGTTTTGAACTCAAACAATCTGCCTGAACAATCATATGGATCTCACTTCAGGTCAGTAGTATATTTCAACTTCAACAGTTTTTTACTAATTGTATTTATCTTTTTCCCTGGTTCCGAATGTTAATAATGACAAATCACTTAGTTTACTTAATATATAATAAAACAAGAAAAGCTTTCTATTCTAGTGCCATCTATGCTTGAATAATCAATGATTCCCATGTTAACTTACATTTGAAACCTTAGGATCTTTTAAATTTCAGGCTTCTTGGTTTGAATAGTATCATGAAATTAAAAATGGTTGTTAAATGTATAATTGCATTATTTTCAGCTTTGAATTCCAAAGCCTTACAGATAAAAGCAAAAAGCAGAATGAAGACTTACATATATTACCATCCGACAATCATTATTTATTTGAGATAAAGACTTGCATATATTACCATCCGATAATCATTAATTGTTTGAGATTATTATACATGACGCTAGATTAGAGAGCTGATATTATTTTATCATGTACTGTGTAAGTGAAAAGGTTTAATTAGAACTAATATATCCCATGAAAAATTAAAAATTTCTTGATTAAAGTCAATCTTTACTTCTGGTTTCAAATATCACACAATCTCTTGAACGACTACCCATTTGATTACATATTTATACAAGAAAACTACATACATTGAAATGTATAATAATATATATATATATGAGTCAATAAATATGCTACCTTATTCATTATAAAACAGGTAAAACTCTCCATACAGTATATATGCATTGCAATTAATTAGCTAAGTTTGGAAATTAAACGTTGACACTTTTTAAAATAAATATCTCATCTTTAGTGAAAGGTGTTTAGCACTCTAATATCCTCATTAGCGTTATCATTACCGTTAATAAATTATTTCTATGCGGTACTTAAAAGCTCAAACTTGCCTAATTATTTATCGCTATTAATCTTTTATAACTTTCACGGCTAATCATTATGTTTGTCTACTATTATATAGGGTTTAATATTTTTATAAAAATGAATACACGATATAATTATAATTTATGCACTTCAAGTTGAGAACACTAATTTTTAAAGAGTTGGATTAATAACTTAGATAATAGCGCCTTTTCTAAATTCTTAATAAGACATAAACTAAATCACTATTTATTTCAAAATTGTCTTTAAAATAAACGTCGTGTATATGTCGTGAACATTAGAATTATGATTTATAATTGGAATCTACTTTACGTTAAAAATTCTCTCTATACCCTTCTTAATAGTGAGGGTGGTGAGGCATTAAAGATTATGATACAGCTTTTATTAAGACAAGGTGTCAATTAATGGCAGATTACCTTTGATGATGATCAAATGGTATTGCTTGATTATAATAAGCCTAATTACTATATTTCCAGAAAAAAAAACAGGCAACTCTCTATACATATTGCCACTCTATAGAGAGTTTGGATATAATTTAATAAAAATTAATCTCACTTTTAAATTTAATAAACAAAGTATGCATTCACTCTACATTTATCCCAAATTAATAAATATATTTATTAAATATAAATTCTTTAATTATTTTCTTTATTTAGTTACTGAAAAACTATAATATGAACTATAGATGGCATCATGTATATATCACATATTCCTATCCTTAATAAAAATAAAGAAAACAATTTTATATAATTAACATAAGATCATCATGACCAATTAAACATTCTATAAATAACTCATGGTTTATTTAAAACTATACCACGACAACAATGAAGTTAATGATAATGTGTAGTTGTGTCCTATACTTTTTCAAACAGACTAGAATTGATAAGATAAATATCCTACAACAATTATATTCATTAGCACCCTTACTTTTCATTCTAATCGGATATTTGTTAAATCAAATCTATGACATCATATAAGTTGTATGACATTCAAGTAAAACAAACTCCTTCATTTCTAATGGATACTGACACTTCATAGCAAATAAACTCATGAATATAATGATGACTGTAAACTAAATATCCATAATGATTCATGCATTTGATTGTCATCTTGCCATAAACTTTATCTTCCAAATTGCTAATCTCAAACACATATCACTGGCCTTACTCTGTGATTGAGCAAATTTGTATATCTCCCATCAAGATACCTATATTCATGACTGTGTACTTCATGATGATAAAACCATTTAGATTTTAAAAGTTTTAACACTAATGATAAAATTGTATAACTATCACCAACTATTTAAGCTTGTAATGGAATTATCCTTCAAAGAAATCTGGTCATTTACTGTGGATTGCATCACATCTAAACTTATAATATAAATGACCCTTCTCTATCTGAGTTTCCAAACTTTGGACCTCTTGTTCCTGTCTATTCTCTATATTCTTTAACACTTTATCATTAGATTGCTGATACTCATTTAACTTAGCTTCTGAATTCTAGCTTTATTCTGGTATTTCAATCTATACTTTTCTGTCTTAGTTTCTATCTCTTGAGTCCAATTTTGCCCTTTTTTATACTATCTTCTAACTTTTTGATTTTTATTTGCATTTGATTTTGAATCTTTTCCATTTTAATCTCAAGTTCATTAAACTTAACTTTCAAATCATTTGTTTGCTCATAATCTGTTCTTATTTCATGAACTGACTCTGCATGCACATGCTTGATTTCTTGTCTCAATCTATTTTCTAACTCATATTGACCCTCTTCAATTTTTATTACTAAGATTTCCTGACCTTGTGTTAGGTCTAATTTAAGCTTTTCTTAGCTTTGCTTCAACTCTTGTTTAATTATATCCTGATTCTGTTTACACTTTTCTTTGTTTTTATTAATCTTAGTTAGTAAGTCTCTTGATAATTTTTCCTATCTTTGTTCATACTTTTCTTGGTTCTCATTAACCTTAGTAAGTCTTTTGATACATTTTTCTGTTTAATTTCTTCCATTAAGCTCTGCAACATTACAATTATAGATTCATTTTGATCAGTTTTTGATGTGACACAGATTTCATTAACTTATCTTCCCTGTTCTAACATGTCTAATTCTCTCTCACTTTCTATAGTTTGTTTTATTTAGATTTATTATTTTAATTTTAGAAAAGAGAGAAGATGACTTTCTCAATTTAATATATTTTATACCAAATGGACTGAATAACTTGCTTTTCTCTACTGTACTTCACATGTTGCATCCTATATCTTAATTACATTTCTAACCAGGAATTAGAAAGGAGTTACAGAAGCAAGCAGAGCAAATAAATAACAAATTTAAAAAAAATTTCAAAAAAACTAACAAAATGTGTATTGACTAATTTAAGAAACTGCCAAAAAAAATGACAGTTGATGATAAGAAGAAACCCTCATTTAACATTTGAGAGAGAGAGAGAGAGAGAGTAACATATATACAAAAACATATGACTAAAATTCCATTGTATGAATTGTTCATATGGAGAGATTAAACAATAAACTTTGATAAAAGAAAAAAGAATATCAACAAAATAAATGTAAAGTAAGATAATGAGAAGTATATGAATAAAATCATTTTGAGATGATGTAGAAGAAAAGCCATTAGAGCATTGGAAACAATGTATATGTTGCAAGTAACACTTTCTATAACTGCTAGGGACAATTTATTGTGCATGAAACCATAAATACTTGGTGACTATTGCTTTGTGGAAGAAAGATGGAATAGAATATTGCAAAGAATCATATGAAAATGAAAAGCTTGGAGATGAGAGATATATACAATACTTCTATCTATAAGAAGCAAGATTAAGGATACTAACTGCATCTTCTCTTCAAAAGGCAAATTGTAAGAACATTTGGGCATAATATTCTACCATTTATCCAATAGATGATGATGGAAACCAAGTGATCATTGAAAAAGTATATAATCTGTTGAACATAAAAGCCATAGAGAACCTATCTAAAGAATCAGTAGAAAAAAAAAAGAATTGTCACAAAATAGCACTATTCAAGACCCAGATATTAATAATAATAAAAATTAATTATGGATTATAAAAAACTATCTTTATACCAATGTAGTAGATATAACAGGGAGAATAAGAAATCATCCATACGATTCAGAGTCAAACAGAGAGAGCAAAGACAGATTTGTGGACTGTACTCAAATAAAACAGGCTCCACAAAATTCAAGAAAGAAATTGAACCACTGAGAGCTTTATTGGAATGTTCTTTCCAGCAAAATTTAGAAAAAATGTGAAAAATATAAAAACTGATTCAATCAACATAAAATAAATGAAATTACACAAAATATGAAATAAATATTGAAATACCAATTTTTTATTATCAAATGGAAGGATATGAATTATAACATCATGGCAAATACAATTGTTTAATAAAAGTAAAGAATAGATACAGAAGTGGATATAATAATTACATTTTTTTAAAAAGGAAATGATCAGTAATTTGATTTATTTGTCCATAGCCAAAACATTTTATTAATTGGTATGGTTAAATATCAATTATTTATGCACAACACAATAAAATATTAATATATGCATGTGAATTAAAGAGTAAGTTCATGAATGGCAGACAATATGTGTAGCTCATTCAAGATTGTATAAAGAATGTATATAAAAGTAAGGCGAAACAGATATTATTTTTATTTAGTAAAAAACATGGGATTTCCTTCTAGAAGCTGGATAAAAAAACCTTATGGGACATGGTCCTGCAGCATAACTTCTATTCAAATAGTAAAAATTTATCTAAAATTTTCTTAGTTATACATATCTCTTTAATACAATTTCCACTATAGAAAATGAATTATTTTTATCAGTTTTGCTTAAAGCACCATCTAGTGGTTAAGTTTCCTAAGAGAGAAAGAAAACAGTTTACTATACACAGGAAGAAAAATATTTTTGACAAATTACAAATTATTTGCCATGTTTAGAGATATTATTTCAAAAATCATTTGTAACTACACAAAATCTAACAGAATAGCTATATACACATTATATAAACAAAATAGCCAAGATGAAATTATAAATGATTATTTGCTTAAATTTATTAATTTTTAGGAAAAAAAGAAAGCCTTTCAGATATTTAATTTATGATAAACTCAGAATTTTTTCCTTATATATTGACGTATTAAAATTATTTATCATGCCCCAAAATAATATTTTATATGTTTGTCATATATAAATCAAGTTTCAAATGATAAATTTAGAGTGGATTGTAATTTAAATATTGCCTGAAGTAAAATCTTATTAGCTTTGACATTTGAAAATGTTAGTAAAAATTTGAAATAGATCACTTATTCTCAATATAAGATGAAAATGCTTTTATTATTTTAGAAGGTCTATTTTAAAAATAACGTACAAGTTTACTATATCAAAGAATCTAATGATTTTACTAAATATATTTATCCTCAATAG
The DNA here is from genome assembly GCA_028023455.1 of Epiperipatus broadwayi. NCBI lineage: Eukaryota > Metazoa > Onychophora > Udeonychophora > Euonychophora > Peripatidae > Epiperipatus > Epiperipatus broadwayi. Next base: position 16,691,620 of record JAQFVV010000003.1, on the reverse strand, counting down.
GTGCAATGTGGTATAGTAATATTCGACTATAAGTAATACCTCATATCACTCCTAAAAAGAGAGTTTGTTTTATATAAATATCATTTTAAGTTTGATTTTTTTTTATTATAATCATTATTCACAATAACTATTAAAATGTTTATATAAAAAAAATTAAAAATTTTAGTCATAAAATTGCAAAAAGAAAGAAATTATTAACTTGATTCAATTGATTTATTTCTTATAATCAGTTATTATAATTAAAATAAATTTGCTCTTTATTATTGTATCATTAATTACAATAAATTTTACAATATTTTAAATCGTAGCTTTAAAAAAAGAAATTATTTGAAATATATAAAAAAAAATTGCAGTTGTTTAGACTATGTGCTATAAAGAGGGCATAAAATTTAAACTACATGACATTCAAACTAATTTCAAAATAAATACATATTTAGGAAAGTGCTGAAAGGAATATCAGTACAATTTTAAAAAATGATATAAAATTAGGGCATTTAAATATTAACAGTGGTACCACACTGTGTGTAGCCATTGCTGATTTAAATATATACTTTTATGACAATATGAAAGAGGAATTAGAAAATAATCATTCTAAGAAAATTTAAACTATTTAACAGATTTTAAATAATTCACATTATAAATAAACAATTACAAGCCAAAACTTTGAATTAAAATTTATTTATTTATTAATTCTCAATAATAAAATATATTGAGTGTTTGTGCATAAATTTGTTTAAACATATGTATGGTTATATGTATATGTTATGTGGAAACAATTTGAACTGATTGTATAGTTTTGAAGTTAAATAATATAATTAAATAGATAATGAATAATTACAGTTTATTAATTATTCTATATTTAAACAGCATGGAAAAATTATAAATTTATAAAGTGTTTAACTGACTGAGTATGCTTTTGACATTTACAGTCAGATTCACAGCTATAATGATGACAGCAGTAAGGAATTATTGAATTTATTAATTATTGAAAATAATGGAGAAATATTAAAATAGCCAAAAGAAAACTGATTATAACATCAACTTGATTTAAATATATATTGAAAACAGTAAAAAAAATTAAAAGTATTGGGAAGTTTGTTTTTTATAACTTATCTTGCATTTAAAATAATAAGAAAAAAACTTCCCAATAATTTTTAATTTTTAAGTTATACTGTATAGTCAGTAATAAGTAGATTTAGTGTGCGATTTGTGAATCCACAAAGCAAATTATGAGATGAACTGCAAAGTTATCAACATATGTTCATATTAGAACAGAATTTTAATTATTGCTTAATCATTCAACATTTGAAATAAAATCATTCAACATTTAAAATAACTGTACAATTATTTAAGTCATGGTAAGTTTATGCATAATAAAAAAAAAATTGTATTAAGTATTTCTCAGTATTCTGTTATGCCTTGTATTACGAATCATATTAAAATGTTAAAATCATGATTATTCCAATTCTGAGAAATTGCTTAGTTCTCAGTATTTTACCATGGAAGATTAACATGTTTTATATCATGAATTATAGTGAAACATCAGATATATCTGTAGTCAAAAATTTCATTATTATGAATAGGTACTTATTATTTTTATTATTTTGTCAAGTATAGATACTGACCCCTGTATCACGATATGCAGCTAAATATCAGAGATATCAAAATTATTAACATTGTTTGTGTAGTTTATTTGTTAGTATTCTGCCATAGTCACTTAATATACTCTATATTATGAATCATAATAATAAATCCTTTATGAGAGGTTAATTTGGATATATTATGGTTGAAGTATTAAATGTAAAATTATTTAGAAGAATATTTCTTATGTAGTTGATTTTAGTGAATTAATATTATTCAAACATATAATATCTGTCTTTTAATGATTTTACAACTAATTCTTTTTACATTATATTCTCATCATGACATAATGGAATTTACTGATAATATAATAGTATTTTCAAATGTATAAAAGTTATTAATTAGATTTAGAAATATGAATTTATGATATTAATTTAGAGCACTTCATAAAAGCTTCTTAAATAGAATTCACTTTCAACATTTTTTGCCCTCATATTTGATTAAAATATTCAAAAGTTTGAGCATGCATATGTATCTTGAAAATATTTTAATACATGGGAATTTCCATATTATATTCAAAACCCACAGTCATTAAATATTAAAATGTTTTGACCAATTTTACCTATTAAAAATCATTAAATTATTTGGAGCTACACATGTTTAAGTTCAATGGTAGAATGAAAGCCTCTAAGTAAAAAGCCCATATCTGTCAATTCCGGCACTCAAATATTCTATAAACTCTTAAGCAACAAAGCCATTTAATTATCTTTCTATAAGAATTGGAAGTGTATATTTAATATGTTTGTAACACAGTGTTTGGTATGCTATTAATGTTTGATCTACTATGCACATATCAAGTCTATTATATTAGTCCCAGCACAAAAAATTACACTCAATAAATAAAATAGCAAATAATTAAAGTGAGGTTAATGTGACCATAATAATTGAATAGTTAGACAAAACCAGTAATTAGCAGCTATAATTTTAAAAGTATATAAGCTCAACAAATTTTGAAAAGTTGGTTAATGAAAAATGATGCCAAGTTTCTTCAAAAAAATAATGCACTATTTTTGAATAAAATTGATGTTGGTTTACTTCTGTACTTTATATGTGTTTTTGAAGGTAATTATATTTTGTCATATGTTATTTTATATGTAAAACTACAAAGTTACTAATAAATAATATGCTTTCTTTTAATTTCTGCATTTTATTGCAATGCAGCCCCTGACTTGATGTTAAATAGTTCATGCAGCTCTCAATGGTAAATGAGTTTGCCATGGTGCCCTAGATAAATAAAAAAAATCCTTTATTATCAAAATGATAGGACATAATTTTGGTCAGTAAGATATTCAATTGCAAGCATTTTAAATATAATAAATTAATTATAATATTATTATTATATTCATATTAAGATTTTTTTCCTTTTCCATAATAACCTAGCATTAAATAAAAGTTGGTAGTTTAATGATCATGGTTAAGACTTAACAAGGATGAATCAGAGAAAGATAAATAATTTGAATTATTATTATATTACTAACATCAAAGATTTACAGAATATCTTCCTTTAACAAAACCTGTTCATATGATGTAAAAATTTAATTTAGGGAAGGTTATGATTGAACTCAATCTAATTTATCTTCTAAATTCTGTATATATCCTTAGTGGTTATACAATGCATTGTGGGGAATGAAAATAAATGAAGATAGTAACTGTTTATGTATAAGTGGAATGTTACCATTATAATGTATTATAAAAATGATTGTAAAAAAGATTATGAAGTCAATATGGTTTGTCGGATAAAGTTGAGTTTTATAACTGAGTAAAAGCCCTACCTTTTATAAATATTATTGCTAGAATAATAATACAAATAACTGTTAATACTAAAACTAATCTTTATATTTCTTATGTGAAGATGATTACATTGTGATCTTGCCATGATATCAAAGCAAAATGTGATCAACAATAAAGGTATAATGAATTGTCCTGCAAACAATTTGTCAGTGTAATAGGAAAACCCAAACACCACATGACTTTTTTCCATAAAATCAAAACAATGAAGATTGAGTTTAAGTTGGCACATAGGAAAACTCATTAAAAATAATCATCTATGTGTTTAGTTGAGTGCAAAATATAAAGCAAATAAGACGTCTTCATAAAAAATGTATATAAGACAGTATGAATGCTTAAAGAATATCAAATTTATTGATCACATGGCATATATATAATTGAGTATGAGTAAATATTTATATATAAAGTCGAATTTAATTTAAAATATTTTATTAGAGTGAAGCAAGTTGTGAAGATGGTGATAGTAATAAAAGAAAATCTTGACAATTTCAGATTTAGCTGATATTCAGTTCTATATGGTTGTAGAAGTTAAACCAAGTCAAACAATTGAAATTTGATAAAAATGGATGGTGGGAGGTGATGATGATACAGGACCAAATTAAGAAGAGTAAGTCTGAATTAATATATTTTATTAAATTATATTATTTGGATAAATATTTGTCATATTTTACTGTAAAAACGAATAATTACAAAACAATATAAAGTGAAGAAGGTTCAAATTATGAATTCAAATATGTATTGGAGAGTTAACATGTGCAAGGATAAAAATTGTTAATAAATTATTTAAAGTTCAGATCCAAAAATATATTTACCACAAATAAACCACCCATGAATCCAAGAATAAAATACAGGTCTTATGATAATACAGACATTTTACCATGTTAAAAGAAAAATATTAATATCACATGGTTTTAAAAATATTATTTTAGTTTCAGTGAATTATTGATCACCTGAGTAATGAATATGGACTCTGCATTTATGATATATTATTGGGGTTAATCTTTACAATTTATATGAGAAGTCTTTTGACAAATTTGAGATAGAAACAGTTGAAAAATAATTCTATTTAGAAATATGGGAATAAGCAACAAATGCTTAAAAAATCATTAGTGATGGTCGAGAGGTCAGCACAACTGCCTTGCACTTGCAGGCAGTTGTCCGGGTTGCAGGTTCGCGCCCCGGCCGATGCTATGACACTTAAAAAAAAACAATATAAACAATGAGTAAAATTTATTATAATATTTTGAACCCATTTCAATTTGCATGTGTATAAGTATAAACCAGGTACTAGTTCCACATAGTTCCTTATATTTACACTGCCTACTAAAGACTGTAAAAAGGATACCGAAAGTATATATAAAAAAGATTAATATATATGCAGAAATATATTTGTTAGAGAGAAGGGGCAAAAAATACAAAAGAAAGAAAAAATTTAGTAGAAATCAAGACTTTATAGTTTTGAAACAGTTAATGAAATGTTTTTCAGGAAAGGATGAAAAAATCCAACTTTAAGAATAAGGATAAAAATTTGTTTATCTGAATATAGAAAAGACTATAATAATAGTCTACAATCAAATCCCATTGTTAAAAATTTTTTTAGAATTAATAAATGAATAAATGCTTTATAGTGTAGAAGTTCAATAAACATCACATGACAATAAGTATAGAGAGTTCTTACCTATTTTAATGGTGTAGGAGTTATATTTTAAGTCCAGGCCTATAATCTGGGATTAGAATCCAAGTGTAGCTGAAAATTTGTTTAGGTTACTGAATCCCGCCAAAATATTTAGGTAGCTATAGCTAAACATTCGATATTAGTTTATGAATCTAGTTAATCTTGTTTGGGGAGTGAAGATTTCAAAATAATTTGACCTACCTAATAAGTGTTGATACATTATCCATAAAAGTAAAATGTCTGTGATATGATGTTCACTATTATCAGGGGGGTAGCATATACTATAAAGTCTTTTTTCACTGATTAACTCAGTCTTTTTAAGAAATAGCTAAATAATATAAGGGGTTAGCAAGTTTATCATTTTAATCATTGTATCATATTGCTTATGCATATAAATCATCTCTCTTGCAGAAAACTCAGCATATAATATTATACATCGTAAAAAATTATTTAATAACTTTTTATAATAAAATGGCAATTTTCTTTTATCAAAATTCTTAAAATAAAGCTTGGAATTAAAACTATCTTTACATCAGCTATCAATTAAACAAATTTATCCTCCACCCCTCCTCCTCTCATTTTTAATTTTTGTTTTAATGATTTTATCACTATCTTAGACGTAATTGTACTCTGAAGATATTCAAAATAAATTAAATGAGTTTTTTTTTAAAAAAAAATGAAGCCAATCATAAATTATGTTTTTCTTTTTTATCAGATTAAAAAAAAATAATTAATTAATCAAAGGATAATTTTTAATGTATTGCTGCAAAAACTTGAAATTCTTTTCATAAATTAGAAACATTTCAAGTGCTTTCCTTTTCTCATTTTATAAATGACTTTTTTAAATTAAAAATATTGTACTAACTTAATAAAAGCTAATAAAAATCTATATATTGATATGTTAAAAAGCAAGTTTTGTGATTCTTAAGAGTCGTTTGACATTGGTGGCTGTTTTTAAGTCATAAACACTAGTTATCATATGCGGTCATTGTTTTCCACAAACTCTCAAAACAAAATTATTTAAGAAAAACGAGAGTGCATTCATTTTCTTTTCTGTAATATGGCTTTTTATTTGACAACCTAGGGAAACAATTAATCAAATTAAGTATTTATTTCTGCTAAAATAAATTGTTTACCATGATATTAATTTCCTTTACCAGTCCAGTTTTTCAGCCTTGATTCATTTCAGTTTCTTTTCTTATTCCATTTTAATAAAAACTGTTTCACACCCTTTATATTTCCATTTTTGTTATAACAATTATAACCTCTATTTCTTTCATTTCCTTTGTTTTTAAGTTACTTTCACTTTCTATACATATAAACCTGATCCACTTTCAGCATCTTATATTCAAAACGTATGTATTCAATAGTCTTCTGTTTCTATGTAAACCACAGCTACAGTTCAAGACATTATTCCATTTTTGTTCTCTTTCCTATCTCAAGTTCCTGTGCTTGCACTAAATAACAATAAGTTTCCTTTAGTGTAATCATATATCCTGTCATACTTTAGTCATTTTTTATACTTTATGTGATTGCAAGTTGTTTTTTTCATTAATATTCATTTTCCATAAACGTGTACAGTATATATAAATATGTCTCAATATACAAGTATATATTGTAATTGAAATACTGTGTATCTAAATTTTGCATATGGTATAAGTTGGGAACCAAATTTTATTTAAAGAAATAGTTTTCCTAGAGATGGAGTTAATCATGCATATAATTATATATTTATTAAAAAATACTTATAAAGTTCTTTAACATGAAAATTAAAATTATCAGAATCACACATGCATGTCATGATCCACACAACATTACTGATGCTTGCACATTTAATAAAGTTAAATAAGATGTGCATTATGATTATTTATTCAGTGCCAGAAAGCATGACTTAAAACAATTCTAATATCATGTATTTCTCTTTCTTATAGATGCCATCTGTTCTATAAATCTGATCACAGTTTCTGGTTGATTGTGATGGGCTTTCTAATAAAGGGATTAATATACTTGGACAAAATCCCAAATAAAAGTGTTAGTTTAATCATCATTCATCAATTATACTTAAGACAAAAAGATAACCAATGTTTTTTTTTAATCATGATTATATCAGTTGTATGAAATTTTTGAATCTTCTGACTGACTAAAGTGTGACACATATAATTGTAGTCAAAATGAACAAGTCAATCAGGGAAGAATTAAAATTAAGTTCATTAAGCATAAGTAAATCTAAAATTCAATATATATATATGAACAATAAAAGAAAAAGAAAAGAAGCTATGCTAATATACAAATACAAACATGACTTAATTAACAGGCAGGCAGCAAATGTTAAGAAGACAGAATTTTTGGAAGTCTAGCCTTTCAAAGTGTTAGTTGACAAAGATTATAAGGATAATTGAAAGTGCTACTAAGTGGATAAAAAATTTTAAATATATGTGATTCCTGTATTTATAAATATTCAATTATATAATATGAATAGACATGTGTATGAATATACATAGAAATATTATATAGCTACAGTTTTGAAAATATAAATATATATTTTTATTAAAGTAATTACTTAAATAAAGTTAACTTTTAGTCTCAATTTTAACAACATTAATTATTTATAAATGTTTTCTTGAAATTTTTAGTTAATCCTTCAATTAAAATCTAAAAAAAATAAAATATGTATATATATATAGCAAACAGATTACCATAATTTACTTAATAAAATATATTATTTAAAAAATTAAAATTACTTAAAGAAAAGATTATGCAAAAGACATTTCAGATAAATTCAAATAAACACATTAAGCCTAACTTTTAATTTTGTTTTTAAAAGCAAATTAACTAAAACAAGATTAAAAATGTAATTAGAGGTAAAAGCTAAAAGTGCAAATTCCTTTGTTGGTAAACTAAGTTAATTTTTCTAATTAGTAAGAAACTCCAGATGTTTATTTAATGTTGACTATTTCCAGCATGAAAAAAAGATTGAGAGCAATTTATTTATTTTAGTCAGTATTTAAGAGAGTAGTTAATTTGTTAAATTATACATTTCCCAAGAGAGCAAAGGAAAGCATGAAACAGAGTATTGTTTACCCATTAAATTTAAAACAATAGTATTCCAACATCAGTAAAGAAAAATTGGAATCTTCAATGGGTTTAAAATAAGTCTTATACCAAAAAATAATAATAATCCTGTGAGTATATAAACAAGCAGCTTCTCCTGGAAGCTATGAAACCATTCAGAGCAAGTGCCCTCATTGCATATATTTATTACCTACTGGAAGAGCCACCACCCACACAGCAATGTAGACAAAAGATAATCCATTATGTTCTACAAATAATAAATGTTTATAAAAACATAAAAATAATATAATTTATTTAGGAAACAAAGTTGAAATTAATATATTAGAGAACAAAAACTGATTGGAAATCCTATAAGAAAATTTAAATTATTGACAAGGGCAAAAATAATTGAAAAAGCAAATATTTCTATCAAGGGTTATCAATAAGAAATTAAGTTACTGATGAGAGCAAACAATTGGTACAAGGTCATGTAGTGGTACAATCATTCAAGAAATTGTGTTCGTGTAAAAATACTAAAATTCTCTTTGCATTACATATCAATTGTCAACAGAAATTTTTCATAACACTTTGAAAGAAATGTTTATTTCTTGCTGATACAAAAGTGAGGAAGTTGTAATAACTTACATAGGCTCAAGCATCATCACAAGTTCTGTAAAAGTGTCACATGGTTGGTGCTGTATAAAAATAATGAAAGTTAGAGCAAACCTACTATAAGAAATAAATGCATGCTTTTGGTTTGATCTACTTTTTACTACTCATTAGTTTATTATTTTCAATTTGTGAAATTGTTAACCTCATCAATAATTTCATTCCTTCCTGAATGTTTACATTAAACATATTTAATAGAAATATTTATTTTTCAATTACTTTGTTTGTTATTGATGATAATTTATCTTTTTCCAAATGCTTTTCAATTAATTTTTGTTCACTAAACATATTAATTTCAGCTTTGTTTTCTAAACAAATTATATTATTTTAATATTTCCAAAAACATATTATTTTAATGTTTTATTGCTGTTTTTTAACATTTGTTAAGATATTAATTTCAAGTTTGTTTTTTAAATATATTATATTACTTTAGTTTTCATAAATTTTTTTTTTTTCAAATATACTATTTTCATTAGAAAAAACATAAACAGGTTAATAGCATCTTCTTGTCTATTTTGATGCATAGATAGTGACTCCACCTATGGATAGAACATACTGCAACAAAGTGATGCCATTAGTCATAAAAAACTACAATTAAAATTATTTCAATGATGAAAAAAACTACAACAAAATGTATTTGAATAAGAAGTACTGACAACTACCATATAAAAACTATAATTAAAAATATGCATATACTGAATAAACTACATATATAATATATATCATTATACAATGTGTTCCAGCTAAAATCAATGATACCATAGGGGATATAACACCATTACCAGAGCCATGGAAGCATAGTGACTTTATCTGTTCATTGCTGTAAAGCCTAAATAACATCTGTTGTTTTTTACAAGATGCCTACACCTAATTCAAGAGAAAATCACCTGGATAAGATCCCTATATTATCGTTCCAAGCAGGAGAATGCCATTCTTCTACCATATTTTTATCTAATAATGATAGTAATAAAAAATGCTTATCCCTCAGCCCATGGTAGAAATTCATGTGCTTGGCATCAGTTATTTACAAAGACATATATAAAATAATATTTACATAACCATGAATCTAAATGGCTAATCAATCCTATTTACAATCACATCATAAAAATCCTTGTTATCCAGTTCATATTGATGATGGTAAATCTTTTTTGAGACCCCTCTACATATAGACATCTCTAACATTAATTGAAAAAAAGCATCCTTGCAAGGTTGTTAATCAATTATACAAAAGAAACACTTAACAAATGTTAGTTAATGATTAACAAACTAACATTAATTCTGTCCTATTTTATAGTGTAGGTTCTTAATGTGAGATAATATTGAAATCTTTTATTTCACATTATGCTGTCAATGTCAATTTGGTTGGGAAGGCAAGCTGTTCTAGATTTTATTTAATAACAAAAAAAAAATATCTAGCTAAATCTAATAACTTCCCTCTCCTTACTCTCATAATAAACGTTTCCAAAAAAAATGTGAACACATTTGATTCCAAGTGTGAAAACAAAACTTAAAAAAAATTGACAATAATAGAAAATATAAAAAAAAAACAAATTTTCAATCATTCACATTAGTTAAAATTTGGTGAGTCTGCTGGAAATGTCTTGCATATTATTATCCATCATTTTCAAAACAGATCTCTCTGGATAAAAATTGAATATTTTTATAATATTAAAAATAGAGAATAAAACTATATTATCTGTTTAATTTTACCAATATATACAATAAATGTTCTTTAAACTATAATATCATTAAAATAATATTTATTAATTTATATCAAACTTTGATAAACTTAATGTTCAAAAAGTCATTAGAAATCTTACTAATATTTCATGATGTTTTCTGTAGTACATAGATATGCTAAATATGTGATGTGTATCCCAATTTATAGTATTTAAAACATTTATCCACTTTAATGAAGTTAAAAAATTTCCTATAAAGCATTCTATAATAAAATATTGCTATAGTAACATTTTCTTTACAATAATAATTGCATTTGTTAATTTTTTTGTATTCTATAAGGCATATTGTAGCTCTTAAATTATATTCCACATAAATTATACAAAGTAGCATTTAAATTATATTCCATAATAAATTATACATTATAGCACTTAAATTATATATTCATGAGCTGATTTTTATTATCAAATGTTATGCAGATCTTTTAAAAAACAGAAGCCTTTTGAGAAAATGTCTTATTTACTTAGCCATTTCTGTCAATAGTAAAACCCCACATTATTATTAAAATATATAACACATGAACTTTGCATACTTTGTTTATTGAGATGCAGATTGAGAGAGTGACTAAACTAATATCAGGGTCTTAAATACCTTTTTCCTGATGATGTCACAATTTAGGTTACTATCCTAAATAAAGTTTATATGGTATAACTTAAATTTAGTTCATTGTTATGATCTGTTATTGAGTTAATTCCACCCAATAGAAAGTTATTGTGAATACACCAGCTTTCATGATATTAAAATGTTTTTTTAACTCTGTAATAAATAAATGGTTTAAAAAATAATAAAAAATAAATAAATTTACAAATTAAAATACATTGTTAAACTCATATTTTTAAATAAAAAATATTCATTCCTTGTATATTTGTCTATTTAAATATACAATATTAAATATTTTAAAAAGTTAATATATATAGAATGTTTTAAATACATGTAATTTAATACTGTTCTAATCATATAAATGTAAAATACATATACACACTTTAAATAATAATTGACTATTTTGTTTGTCTATATCTTGTTTGTAAATATATGCAATAAATAAACATGTCAACCAACAAATCTATCAAATTTGTAAGTCATTTTATTAAATCTTTCTGAGAATAAAACTTTTTAATGCTATATAAAATAAATTAACAGCTTGATATATCATTCATTAAAACAAATTAAAAATTATGTAGGCATCTTACAGTAAGATGTATTATCAATCACTATTGATTAATAAAGTAAACTATTTAAGCTTTTTAAAACCAACTGAGATTTACAATAAAATAAGTGAACAATATTTTTAAAAATTTAGACCATAGTCTTACAATATATATATATATCCCGGACTGGCCCCCAATTACAACGGAAATGGTTATTCGTATGGTTGTTATTTGTGTATTCAATTATATTTTATTTCGATTATTTTATATTATATTTATTTATTATACTTTAATTCTTTTTCCGACTTTGATTCTTTATTATCTTATTTATTTCTTATTTGTTTACTAACAGTTTTGCTAACCGAAATATCCCGGCTTAGCCTCCAACTGTAATGGATTGTTTATTTATTTAACCACCGCCATTACAATACAAGCAGAGAGCTAATACAGATACAAATTTAACTTCATATCTATACCCTTGACTGAACCCCAAGGCAATATGTACATATTATCTTGGCGTTATTTTTTCCCGGCTAAGAACTCTCGGCTGCTGAACAGAGCAAACTATTTCAAAGAAATTTAACGAATGTCCAGCGCTTGCTATTTATTTTTTAGAATTGGGAATTTGCACGAACAAGCAGCACATGAATACCTTAAACAAATCAGCATGCCCCTTTAATCACTAATTACAGTTTTCCCCCTGTCATAGCTTGGTGATAGGAGAATAAAGCAAGGATACGAAATTTAATGATAAATATGTTTAATAATAATACTCACACTTTATGTAAAAAAAATACATTATAATAATAATAATAATAAAAAAACACACACTTATAAAATACATGGCTATAATAAAACATATGAAAACAGATCAAATATTAAAGTTCTTAAAGTCCTGTTGATAGAGTTCTATTTTATCAAATTATTAATTGTGTATTTAGTTATGAGTAGTAAACAGATTAAAATGCATGCATGCTTTTACCTAGGCTTTGTTGTAATTGTCCCATGGGTATTTCTTCCAAGCACTCTTGATTAACTTCCTCAGTTTGTGGGGTTATTTCTCGTTCCAGTTTTGCTTGTTGATTCTTTAGGTTGAGTTTCAGTTGACAGCTACAGAAGCGGCGGTCCCTCTAGCAGGTCAGGCAAAGATCTTACATTGTGAGTCAGTGATGAGATGGCTTGAATCCGAACCCACATCCCTTTAACGCCACTAGCCACACACTTCTTTCATTTTCTTTGAGCTGTTGCTTCTTCAAAGTCTCTACTAGCAATGCCAGATAAAAATTGTAATTTTTTTAATCTCTTTCTTTTGTTCATTGTTTTTAAAATTTTTAATTAAGACTTAGATTTCCAACCAATTCTTATCATTATGTTTCTTTATTTAATTAGTGGCCGGAATGTAAGTCTCAATTAATTTAACAGATCAGGCAAAGATCTTCCGTTGTTAACATTTTCTTTGTCCGTGGAATTTAATTTGTCCAACAGAGTTTCACACCTATGGCCATATTGTTTTTCTTTTTATATATATCACATATTACATTTTATTTAAAGTTTACAATTCTTTTTTTTTTCACATTTGTGTTGTACATTTTATTTTAATTTGTTATTATATAGTTTTTAATGAGAGAGAAGAAATGCATTTCTTTATGCATCCCCTTCCCCTCTCCCACAATAAACAAAAATAACTTTCTAGCATTTGACTTACAAGAGAGAAAGAGACGCATTTCTTTATGCACCCCTCCCCTTCTCTTACTATTACAAATCCACAGTAAATTTTGACATTAGAATTTCAATTTTTTATTTTTCTTCCTTTTTTTAAAAATTTAATAGCTAAGTTATTTCACCTTTATTACTTCTTGTTAGCGAATTTATCTAATGTTATTAATAAATATATATGTGTGTCGACGACTTTACGTGGTCGTCACATTACACTCCGCCCGTTTTTGAGAATTAAAATCGGGTCGAATCTTAGTCTGAGATGAGAGCTTATTTTAATTCTTTGCTTTCAACCCTTACTTCTTCTTTTATTACAGACCTTTCCACTCTATCATGATGAGTGATGAAGATGATGAGGATGACTGCAGAGAGACAGCTAGGTAAAACTACACAATTCTTTCTGATCAATTTTGGCTGATCAACCAATTTAATCTCTATGCATACGAGACCATGGCATAACTTAACTCTATCAAAAACATAAAAGGTTTAAAGCGTGTGAACAGCAGGATATTTCTACTGCCTGTTCATCTTGCGCAAACAACAAATTCTTATTCTTTATTTATTTTATTCGAGGCACTAATTCTTATTTCTTCATTTATTTATTTTGAGACACTAATTCTTATTATATTGAGACACTAATTCTTATTATACAATGAGTCCAGGATTCTTACTGGTGCTTCATTTAAAAGTCTAACCACAGAGAGCTATGAGAATCTAAAGTGCGAAGAGACGGCTGAATCAAGCTCAAAATACAACCCAAACATAATGCATACACACACACATATATGCCTCAATCTGCAACCTCATACACCTATTTATTCATTTATTTCTTTTATTAATTATTAACTGGCTCTTTAATGAGTCTAAATGATTCTTATTTTTATTTTTACTTTTATTTATTTGTTAATTATATCTGCATTCCTAATTGTCAGATTGTGATACGAATAAATTATTTCAGATTTCTTTTCCCTTTTTTTTTTCTTTTTTTTTTTGCTATTACTTTTATTTGCATTTGTCTTGCTGTGCTTGACTGCACATAAACATGCATTAAGTCTATCATTAATTTCACTCCGTGAACACTACCCTTTTTTTTTGTTGTTGTTGTTTATTATAGTAACTTTAATTATTTGTTGTGAGACGATTTGCCCCACCTGTCATACATTTAAAAAAAAAACAATTTTATTTTTCATGATTCCAAGACGTTATCTGTTTCATCGAACCGACATATCCGTCCGTTTATTTCCTTTAGGCTTAGTTTTTGTCTGGAGGTTTCTTATGCTTTTTATCATACATATTTCAACCTTTGCTTGGAACTGGAGCAATGTTCTGATGTCCACTAGAGTCAGCTTGCTCATATGGATAATTGAGATCTGAACTTCTTCCGGTCTCTTCGGATGGGGAGAGTCGATAATAAAAAAAAAGGGAAAGGAAAAAAAATCTATTTGTATTGTAACAGCGGTGGTTAAATAAATAAACAATCCATTACAGTTGGAGGCTAAGCCGGGATATTTTGGTTAGCAAAACTGTTAGTAAACAAATAAGAAATAAGAATAAGCAAATGCTGAAAAAATAAATGTATAATAAATAAATAAATGAAAGGAAGAATCAAAGTTGTGAAAAAATAAAGTATAATAAATAAATCTAAAATATAATTGAAAGTAGAAATATATCATATAAATCAACCGTACGAGTAACCAGAATTAAAATATAATAAATAAATATAATATAAAATAAAATAATCGAAATAAATATAATTGAATACACAAATAAATAAATCAACCGTACGAATAACCATTTCTGTTATAATTGGGGGCCAGTCCGGGATGTATTGTCATGTTTACAAGTTCAGCCCATTTGAATTCAAGTATAAAAAAATTAATAGTTTATGCAATATTTAATAAACAAATCAAAAAATAGCTTGGTGGTAGACAAAAGCAAGAAATAAAATAAATATTAGAGGGTAAAAGGAGAGAAAGAGAACGTGATATAATTTGGGAAGTTAGGTTGTAAATTGAAGACAGTTGCGGAGGGGTCTTGAAGGCAGGCATGGGTGAGTGATGATTAGTGAGTGAGTCAGGGAGAGTCAAACAAATGTACCTAGTGTCAGTGAAATATAAAGTTAGTAAAGTAAGATAATCCTATAAGGATAGGGTTAGAATAGTAAAGCTGTAGAATAAAATATGTGATTAATTAGTGTGTGTGTGTTAAATAAATTTGATGCACACGAGATCAAAAACAAAAATGGATGCTCTAGTGGGAAAAATAGAAAAAACCTCCGAAGAACTAATGGAACCATCCGGAGAAATAGCTAGTGAAGGAGATATAGAAATTAGAAAGGGAATGGAGACTGGTTGATGATAAAAATAAAATAGAAAGCTATAGTATAATGGATATGTTCACGAAATTAATGGAAGGCCAGCAAAGGTTGATTATAGAAATGAGGGGAAGGGATGAGAAAAATAGTAGGAGGATAGAAGAGTTGGGCGAACAACTAAGTAAGAATTTTAGCCAAAAAATTGAAGAAGTAAATGAAAAATGTGAACAGACCTCATGCCAGGTGAAGGTTGCAAATGAAAGGTTGAATCACCAGGAAGAACTACTGGAGAAAATAGAGCAGCGCATTCTGGGAGAATGGGATAAAGTCAAACATGGCGTTGTGTTGAAAGTAAATTTTGAGATGGAGTATGTGAAGGATAAGTTGGAAACGTTAGGTCAAGAAGTATAAAATTTGAAAACATAACAAGATGAGAAATTAGAGACTATAGCGGATGAAAATGAAAAAATCATAGAGAATATGAGAATAGGCATCAATCAGTTAGCAGGAACAGTTGAGAAGATAGAAGTAAAGGTAGGGGAAAGGGAGAATATGACAGAAGTAGCCAAGACTAATACTAAAGAGCAGAAAGGTGTGAGCGAATGCATGTACACAGGCAGGGGAAATAACCCTGTGATGCCTGCTACAGTGAACCAGTTGTTAAAAATTCGGGTCTTCTCTGGTTACGTTGGGGAAAGCCCAATAGAGCATCTTGGCAGCCTAAAGAGGTATTTCACGGTAAACCGGCTGAGTGACGAGGCCATGATTGCCATTGCATGTAGTCATATACAAGGTGCCACACAATCTTGGTTGGATTCATTATTTAACAAACCAAATACGTTTATGGAGTACAAGGATGCCTTGCTCGCCAGCTACTGGAGTGAAGATTATCAGGAAAATATTTTACATCGGACAACACAAGACAAACAAAGGCCTGGGGAGCCATTCATCCCATTTTTTCATCGCCAAGTGGCAAAGTTACGGGCACTAACAGCCCATCCTTTGTCGGAGTGACAAATCATTCGAATAACAAGGCACAATTTTCCTCATAATGTAGAACAGATGCTCATAGTACTGAAAGGAAGACTGTCAAGCAGGTTTCCGAGTTGCTGAATGCGTTTGACAGCACTAGGTCTAATTACAAGGTGGAGGATCATGGATTTAAACCCCATCCCAATGTGCCGCACATAGGGAGAATGCTATACAATCCTCATCATGATTATTGGGAAGGAAGCCAGGCATTTCCTGATAGATCAGAAAGGGCTGAAATGTCCGAACAGACCGGAAGAAGTTCAGATCTCAATTATCCATATGAGCAAGCCGACTCTAGAGGACATTGGAACAGTGTTCCAGGTCCAA
This sequence comes from Epiperipatus broadwayi, assembly GCA_028023455.1. Classification (NCBI taxonomy): domain Eukaryota; kingdom Metazoa; phylum Onychophora; class Udeonychophora; order Euonychophora; family Peripatidae; genus Epiperipatus; species Epiperipatus broadwayi. The sequence continues at coordinate 16,674,522 of JAQFVV010000003.1, read as the reverse complement.
GCACAAGTGGATATAAATATAGTAGAAAAATGATAAGAAATCTCCAGACAAAAACTAAGCTAAAAGGAAATAAACGGACGGGTAGGTCGGTTCGATGAAACGGATAACATTATGGGATCATGAAAAATAAAGTTGTTTTTTTTAAATGTATGACAGATGGGGCAAATCATCTCATGACAAATAATTAAAGTCACTATGATAAACAACAACAACAAAAAAGTAGTGTTCATGGAGTGAAATTAATGATAAACTTAATGAGTGTTTATGTGCAGTCAAGCACAGCAAGACAAATGCAAATAAAAGTAAAAAAAAAGAAAGAAATCTATAAATAATTTATTCGTATCACAATCTGTCAATTATAAATGCAGATAGAATTAACAAATAAATAGAAGTAAAAATAAAAATAAGAATCATTTAGGCTCATTAAAGAGCCAGTTAATAATTAATAAAAGAAATAAATGAATAATAGTGATAATGCGTAAATGACAGATATCACTAATAGGTGTATGAGGTTGCAGATTGAGGCATATGTGTGTGTATGCATTATGTTTGGGTCGTATTTTGAGCTTGATTCAGCCGTCTCTTTGCACTTTAGATTCTCATGGCTCTCTGTGGTTAAACTTTTAAATGAAGTGCCAGTAAGAATCCTGGAATCATTGTATAATAAGAATTAGTGTCTCAATATAATAAGAATTAGTGTCTCAAAATAAATAAATGAAGAAATAAGAATTAGTGCCTCGAATAAAATAAATAAAGAATAAGAATTTGTTGTTTGCGCAAGATGAACAGGCAGTAGAAATATCCTGCTGTTCACACGCTTTAAACCTTTTATGTTTTTGATAGAGTTAAGTTATGCCATGGTCTCGTATGCGTAGAGATTAAATTGGTTGATCAGCCAAAATCGATCAGAAAGAATTGTGTAGTTTTACCTAGCTGTCTCTCTGCAGTCATCCTCATCATCTTCATCACTCATCATGATAGAGTGGAAAGGTCTGTAATAAAAGCAGAAGTAAGGGTTGAAAGCAAAGAATTAAAATAAGCTCTCATCTCAGACTAAGATTCAACCCGATTTTTATTTTCAAAAAGGGGCGGAGTGTAATGTGACGACCACGTAAAGTCGTCGACACACATATATATTTATTAATAACATTAGATAAATTCGCTAACAAGAAGCAATAAAGGTGAAATAACTTAGCTATTAAATTTTTAAAAAAAGGAAGGAAAATAAAAAATTGAAATTCTAATGTCAAAATTTACTGTGGATTTATAATAGTAAGAGAAGGGGAGGGGATGCATAAAGAAATGTGTCTCTTTCTCTCTTGTAAGTCAAATGCTAGAAAGTTATTTTTGTTTATTGTGGGAGAGGGGAAGGGGATGCATAAAGAAATGTGTTTCTTCTCTCTCATTAAAAACTATATAATAACAAATTAAAATAAAATGTAAAACACAAATGTGAAAAAAAAAAGAATTATAAACTTTAAATAAAATGTAATATGTGATATATATAAAAAGAAAAACAATATGGCCGTAGGTGTGAAAGTCTGTTGGACAAATTAAATTCCACGGACAAAGAAAATGTTAACAACAGAAGATCTTTGCCTGATCTGTTAAATTAATTGGGACTTACATTCCGGCCACTAATTAAATAAAGAAACATAATGATAAGAATTGGTTGGAAATCTAAGTCGTAATTAAAAGTTTTAAAAACAATGAACAAAAGAAAGAGATTAAGAAAATTACAATTTTTATCTGGCATTGCTAGTAGAGACTTTGAAGAAGCAACAGCTCAAAGAAAATGAAAGAAGTGCGTGGCTAGTGGCGTTAAAGGGACATGGGTTCGGATTCAAGCCATCTCATCACTGACTCACAAAGTAAGATCTTTGCCTGGCCTGCTAGAGGGACCGCCTCTTCTGTAGCTGTCAACTGAAACTCAACCTAAAGAATCAACAAGCAAAACTGGAACGAGAAATAACCTCACAAAATGAGGAAGTTAATCAAGAGCGCTCGGAAGAAATACCCATGGGACAATTACAACAAAGCCTAGGTAAAAGCATGCATGCATTTTAGTCTGTTTACTACTCATAACTAAATACACAATTAATAATTTGATAAAATAGAACTCTATCAACAGGACTTTAAGAACTTTAATATTTGATCTGTTTCCATATGTTTTATTATAGCCATGTATTTTATAAGTGTGTGTTTTTTTATTATTATTATTATTATTATGTATTTTTTTTATATATAAAGTGTGAGTATTATTATTAAACATATTTATCATTAAATTTTGTAAACTTGCTTTATTCTTCTAGCACCAAACTATGACAGGGGGGAAACTGTAATTAGTGATTAAAGGGGCATGCTGATTTGTTTAAGGTATTCATGTGCTGCTTGTTCGTGTGAATTCCCAATTCTAAAAAATAAATAGCAAGCACTGGACATTCGTTAAATTTCTTTGAAATAGTTTGCTCTGTTCAGCAGCCGAGAGTTTTTGGCCAGGAAAAATAATGCCAAGATAATATGTACGTATTGCCTTGGGGTTCGGTCAAGGGTATAGATATGAAGTTAAATTCGTATCTGTATTAGCTCTCTGCTTGTATTGTAATGGCGGTGGTTAAATAAATAAATAAACAATATCCATTACAGTTGGAGGCTAAGCCGGGATATTTCGGTTAGCAAAACTGATAGTAAACAAATAAGAAATAAGAATAAGCAAATGCTGTAAAAATCAATGTATAATAAATAAATAAATAAATGAAAGGAAAAATCAAGTTGTGAAAAAATAAAGTATAATAAATAAGTCTAAAATATAATTGAAAGTATTAAATATTTAAATCAAATCAAGCTACCATCCAAATAACCATTTCCGTTATAATATATATATATATATGCTGTATAATAATTAAAAACAAGGATTAAATATGAAATATTAAACAATTGGTTAGAAGAAAATTGTATATACACCCGGGTCTCATTTTATGCGGATTTATTTAATGCGATTTTGAAGTTATGCGATTCATGTTTCTTCTTAATATCTTTGTATATGGTTTTTTTTATGCAATAAAAAATATTAGATCAGAAGTGAGCTCTGATAATGTGCTATTACTTTAAATATTATAAATTTCATGCACTTATATCATATTTAATGTAATAGCACATTATCGGAGTTTGACTTCCATCTAATAATTTCAATATTTTCAGCGCTTTATAATAGTACTGTAATAAATTTTATGCAATAAAGAAGTTCATAATTCACTTAAAATCAGGACTTCCCCATTTTATATACACACATTAAATTTTAAAAGACTATAATGTAAATCTGTTCAAACGTTCTAGATTAAAAATACTATGTATGTTGTTGTTTTTGCATTTTAAATCACGTTCTATTTTTGCTTTTTATAAAAAGAGTACATAATCAATTAATCATTTAATGTCCACAAGTTTATTTGTAAAAGGTGAGTAACAGCAGTGGGCACAATTAAATTTGACAATTAAAATCTGATTTTTAATTGTAATTAACAATTTAAAAATTACGTAACATGATCTGAAATTAAGGTGATGTGAAATGATGAAATTTGATTTTTAAACGGAATTGAAAATTAAAAAATTAAAGACAAAAATAAGAATTTAATTTTTAATTGTTAGTTTTAATTTAATTTTTCCCAACAGTGGTGAGTCAGTATCTTTTTATTATCATAAGTCTAAGTTCTTATTTTTATTCTAAACTTTTAGTTTACTCTAACAGAGAAAAAAAAACACCCAAGAAAATGAATTTCTTTGAAAACAAAAATTTCAATTTTAGATCGCTTAGCGAAATGGGAAGGATCAACAGTGATTGGAAAATGTTTTAGTTTTATTTCCTCTTGACTTCATTTAAGGAGAAGCTACAGTACCTCACATCACATCACTTCATGATGAATCTGATGTCTCAAATAGTGATAATGATTTACCGTATATGTATGAAAAAAATATAAATTATGCATAAAAATATATTGTCTTGAATAAAATTAAATATTGTAGTTAATAAAAAAAGTTTGTCTTGTATCAATTTTTTTCAAATTTGAAATTTTTTATTAATCATATTTTTTTTATTTTTTATTTTATGCGAATTTTAAAGTAATTTTATGTTGTTGCTTTGCTTTTATGCAATTTTTGAAAAATTACAGTACGTATCCCCCATTTTTCAGGATAAGTTAAGTCTATTTTTGTACGATTTATTTTGTGAACATTTTCTGAGGAATCTATCTACTGCATAAAACAAGACCCAGATGTATATATGTGTATGTTGAATTATATATTTTTCATGGATATTTAAATTGATAAAGAATGGAAGTTAAGAGATTAAATCCATAATAAACTGATAATTTTATCTTTTGATGTTAGGAAACCAATTACCAAGTGATTGAAACTAAACAAATTTTTTCCATTAACCTATAATATGTTCTATTTTCAGTTGTAGTGAAGTAAAAAAGTCCTCTTTTCCTTCAAACTCAAATTCCTTAGAGATTTAACCCACAGATCTGTTTTTATAGGAGTGGGAATATAGAAGACTGGCATCTTTTTGTTATTTTGAAAATAACAATTAATCTCCAGAGATAGGTATGTGTTGAATTATATACTTTTCATGAATTTTTCAAGTGATAAAAAATAGTTATTAAGAGATTATATCCATGTAAACAGAGATAACTTTACTTTTTGATGTTTACTGGGGATACAATCAACAACTAATTGATAATCTTCCTAAGGCTAAACAGATTTTTTAATCTATAATAGCTCCATTGTCTGGGTGAAGTAAAGTTAAATAATCCTCTTTCACTTCAAATGCAAATTCTTATAAAGATTTTAACCCAGAAAGCTATTTTTATAGGTGTGAGAATATAGATGACTAGCATCTTCTTGATAGCCTGAAAGTAATAATTAATATTCTTCAAAGATACATATATGTTGTATTATATATTTTTCATGGACTTTTAAAGTGATGAAGAATGAAAATTAAGAGATAACTTTACCTTGAGATGTTTCCAGAAAGCCATTGTTTACTAATTGACAGTTCTTCTGAGGCAAAACAAGTTTTCTCTATTAACCTATAATAGCTTTATTGTTTGGTTATAATGACGTAAAAGAATCCTCTTTCACTTCAAATCCATGTTTATATATTTATATGGTGGTATTATGTGATAAAAACAAAAAATGTAGAACAATAAAGATATACAAATGAATCAATAAAAAAAGGACATGAAAACCAATGTAACCAAATCATTAAAAATTATTACTAATATTGTATAACAGTTTAAGTAATGAAATATAGTACTATAAAACAAAAACACACTTGTGTTTCTAATGTGATTGATCTTCAAAGGTCAGAAGTTTGTGAATCCAAATTTGTCATGCAAGGAGAATATTGAATTATATAGATGCATGTCATTTTTGACAATGGAACCAGTAATAAAGTCCCTATTTTTATTTACTTCCATTTTGCCAAGTACAGAATTTGTAGTTTATATAGTTGTCATTTCCAAGAAAATGATTCCTGGTTTTATTATTTACTAAATACTTTTTCTCCTACTCTAGATAACTAATCCATGGTACAAGCACTGTGTGTATATAATTAAACTTGCCATACCACAGTTTACAATGCTTAGGTAGATTTGATTGATAGAGGAAACATGGATCCAATATTTTTCAAATGCAAAACTGGAAAAGTCTGGAAAATGAAATATCCATTAGTCTCTTATTGACATAACTGCTGACACTATTGATATTTTTAATGAGGTAATATGTTGAATGTTGTAGTGCCTGTAGAAGTACACATATTCAGAAAGTTACAATAATTTTATATGAAGTATCAAGAGTATAAAATACATACTACAAACCTTCTGTGATTTAATATTATGAATCAAGGGCACAACATCACTACAACTATATGGAAAACCATGATAGCAATGCACAGACATCAGAAAGATCAAGTTCTAATGAGCTCAATTTTTAAAGAATCAAAAGTATTGTAAATGAACAAAGAAAAGCCGTAATAGTTAACAACTGATAAAAATGAATAAATGATTTTCTGTAAAGAAGCACTAATGAAAATGACAACAAAAGTAAGAGCAAATAATATAACTTAGCAATAACTCAAAATGTTGACTCAAATAATAAAATAAAAATAAGTTTCAGCAAAAATTACTTAATTTTTTTCATTTTTAGAAGGGAGTGATATAGCGATAGTGTTATATGAGACAGTAATTAGAGAAAATCTAGAACTGTATATAACTGATCCAAGATGAGGAAAACCATGAAAAAGGAAGTTACAACTTATGCAATAAATAAAAAGTAAAATACAATATTGAGTGAATGGGAACACATTAATGTTATGACTAATTTGTGAAGTAGTTCAAATACTAAAAATGGTGTTAATATATATATAATTTTGTTATGTATATGATATTTAAACATGTATGTGCATATAAAAAAAATTATATCATATTCGTGAATGTATGAAAAAAAAATTTCTTGCGACATAAACATTTGATTTAAGATTCTGGGTTGTTTAAAAAATTCAGGGATTTGAATCAAATTTTTGCTAGATTAAAATATAATAATGCCATAACCATTACATGCAATATTTAATGTAAAAAAAGTCGCACTAAGTTTAAACAGACAGCAGTTTATCAGTATGAAATAAAAATTTATAGTTTGTGTAATTTTAAAATTATTAAATATTATTGAAATTAATATATAATTGAAAAATTCGATAATATGAAATGATTTTTTTGTTTGTAAAATAAAGATATATATTAATTAATTATTGATTTATATTATGGTAGTTTTAATATTTAAACTTTAAATTTTATAATTTAAAATGAAGGGGGGAAATGTATTAATTTTTTTTTTTGTTTCCTATTTATTAATCAAGCTGACCAAAAAATAAATCACATCATCATCTAGTAAACAAATCAACATATTTTTAAAAAAACGCCTAGCATCGTTTTAATATCAACAAACAAATTATTACATGGAAGGACTGTAGACATATAAAGAGATAAGTTGCAGTTGAGTTGGTTGATAATAAAATTCAGTTATAGTTACCAATAAAGTTAACTGCCAGAGAGAAAGATGGCCTAATGTTGGAAGATATTATATATATATATATATGATCAGTAGATGGCGTTTTACCAAAAACACCATCAAAGCATATGTTTTTTACATAAACGTCAGAGTAAGCATTCACTATCTCTATCGTTAGTGTTCAGATCATGATTTCAAGCTGATTTGCTATCATCAGTGTCTAAAAAATTCATGCTTGCAAGCTGAATAAAAATTGTTTCATAAACGCTCAGAGTTAGTGTTTAAATCTAGTTTCTTATTTCTATCCTTCACTGATGATAGCAAATCAGCTTGAAATCATGATCTGAAGGTGGAACTAATGATAGAGATAGTGAATGCTTACTCTGACATTTATGTAAACAACCATATGCTTTGACGGTGTTTTTGGTAAAACGCCATCTATTGATCATAAATACAAGCGTTAGCAAGTTTAACTTGTTTTTTTGTTTTTCACAAATGTACCTTTGAGGTTTTCTTGCAATGATATATATTGCAGAGGCTTCTACTATGTGGTGATACTGAACTGATATCAGACCCACATAGCTATCTGGCTTGCTATGCTGAATTTGAAGACATTATGTGTCTAAAAAATTCACGCTTGCAAGCTGAATAGAAATTGTTTCATAAACGCTCAGTGTTAGTGTTTGATCTAGTTTCTTATTCCTATCCTTCACTGATGATAGCAAATCAGCTTGAAATCATAATCTGAAGGTGGAACTAACGATGGAGATAGTGAATGCTTATCCTGACATTTATGTAAACAAACATACGCTTTGACAGTGTTTTTGATAAAATGCCATCTATTGATCATAAATACAAGCATTAGCAAGTTTAACTTGTTTTTTTTTGTTTTTCATATATATATATAACTTTCTCAAAAGATTATCAGAAGTAACAACAAAAAAGATAACCTGTGAAATAAAATTAAGCTAGTATGGAAAAACAAAGTTATTATTATTTTTCTATTGTTGTTATAAAATGTATTCATATGTATATATTGTAACCTTAAAAGCGACTACTAACAGATTGGACAAGCCAAAAATTGTAACCTGAGAGTGTGATGCAGTGAAATACAAACAGCCCAAAATTGTAAACTCAAAAATTGTAATCTATAAAGTGGAAGTGAGATCTGTCATAATATATAACCGATAATAGATGTTGAGCTAAATCTCTCATTACACTAAAAGATAGCATTAATAATAATAAACTTAAAAAAATACATAGGTACCTCTTTTCTATATATGCTGCTATAAGAGAAAAATATGTATGTCAAGACTAATGAAACATCAAATTAGGAGGAGTTTCTTTTTAAAACACAATAACTCTCAAAATCAATAATCAATCATTTTGACTTCTTTTTACTTATTAAAACCAACCAAAAATGTATTCCTAATGCCAAATAATAGCAACAATAAGATAAGACCTTATCTTTAAGATATCTTATTAAATCAAATAATTATTAAATTTAGAATTAAAATTAAACATGAAAACTTCTTATATTAAAAATAATTATAACACATTAGGATAACATTCATGATATTATGAGTAGGAAAAGGATTTTATTGCTACCCAAATATCACACTGATAGGTTTTCTCTTCTAATCTTATATTAAAATAAAATAAAGCAATCTTAATTCAAGATGAATAAAGTAAAGTGATCTTATGGTTTTATTAAAATAAATCAAATAGAATAAAGTGATCTTAAAATGGTGTATAAAATGATATCAGTTTTATCTTAAGATAAACAAAATAATTTTCTTTGATGTTACCTTAACATCAGTAATATAATTTTAATTCCTTTTACTTTTGTGCTATCAATGCATAAAATAAAAGTGTGTGGTAATATTACATTTCTGAGAATGCAAATGATGATGATAAAAATGACGAATCATAAATTAAGAATTAAAGTAATATTTATTTTCAAAATAACCTTTATTTGCAGAAAAAGTTAAATATACAGTGTAAAACAGAGTTCTAGGTTACAATCAGGTGTGATCAATCTTGTACTATAGGTAAGTATGAATCATGAAGAAGTAAGTGTATTATATAAGTAATGAACTAATAATGACATTGAATACCAGAGAGTAGTATAAATAGGTTGTGAAATCATGTATGATAATATTAAATTGAATTTGTAATGAGCAATAGATTTTAACAAGCAATAAAATGAGGTTAGTAACTTATAACAGCTCACTTTTTTAATGATAAAAACTCATTTTAAACCATACTATGACATCATAATGAAAAACTAAATGTTCATTATGATAATACATTAAATTGTAAACTGAAACCCATTAGTCATAATTGCATCAAGACTCATTAAAGATTGAGTTGTCAGTAAATTAGATGATAAGTAGAGGATCACAAGTAAAATTTTATTATAAGTTTTTATAAGGCATGTTCTAAGTAGGCACGTAATCTCATGATATGTCAAGTCAGGAATACACATGGCTATTGCTAAATCTTTGACTCCATGTTTGATCAGTGAGGCTAGGCAGGCATAATCTTAGATCACTTTCTTTATAATAATATTCATTAAGGTTCCAACAACATAAAAATAAAAAGGGATAGGGGCCCTTTAAATTAAAACCCAAATCCTTTTAAAAAAAAAAAGGGACCCTTCTTTTTCAATTATTTTTTTTTTTTGTGGGTTTTTAGCTTTGTATAGTGACTTTAGGAAAAGCTCTTCAATGGAACTGACTGATTCTCTATCAAATAATACTTTAATCTAATCTTCCATATGACAATATTTGTAAAAGTGGCCAGGTAAATGCAGCCAAAATTTCTATTTCTGAGTGCATCACTAAGGTGGTTATTTATTGGGTTGTGTCCTGTAATCCTCTGTAGGATGATATTCTGTAGACATGTCCACCACTTGCACTGATAGAGTATGTGTTCCATGGACTCATTGTATCTTCTACAAAGGATATAGATGGTATCAATGTTGTGTCCCTTCTGGTAGCAAAGAAATATCCCAATAGGCAAGGCTCCAAGGTGGATCTTCACCAAAAAGTCCACAAACTTTGGTACCAATTTCAGGAACTTGGTCAGCCTCATGAGACGAGGGATTCCAACTGGAAGAAGATTCTATGTCTTATATTTACCAGAGTGAACTAATTGATATGAATTCCAGGAATAAATTTTTTCATCAAACATGGAGATAGAGTTTTTGATGCTATTGATGATGATAGTTAATTGTTGTTGCAGCTAAATATTTCTTTTACAAGGGGGTGGACGATCAGTGGGGATTATTTTTTCTAGGGAAATGGGACTTTCTATGTTTGCATTGTCTTTAAAATTTTTAACAAGGACATTGCAAGTCCTCTGTATCAGAAACATTTTTATTGAGTGCAGTCCTAATCCATTGAGTTCTCTTTTTTTGCAACAGGTTAAGGCTGATGATGGGGGTCTTGCCTCCCCAGCACAGCTTTCTGCATAGTGATTTAACCTTGTGGATAAAGCAAGTTGTTGGTGAAAAACCCACTAGATAATAAGTAATTTTGGGTAATATAACAGTATTGAGGAGTGCAACCTTTTCAAAGAGGGAGAGATAAATTTTCGATAGTGAATTAATAGTGTTTTCAATCTTTAAATGTAATGAATTTTGAATTTCTTTTCTCATGGCTGCTGGAGAATAAGCAAGATTAAGACAAATAAATTTCTGTAGGGGATCTTTTAATCTACCATATATTTGCTTCCCTGTCAGGATGGACTACGTTGCTGACTTTGCTCCATTAATTCTCAGGCCAAACTCACAGGTGAATTGGTCCAAGAGTTCCTCAAGTCTAGTTAACTCATCCCAAGATAAGAGAAACACAACCACATCATCCATATAGGAAATGTGGCATATGCTCTTGCTCAGCAAAGGAAGGTCAATCCCAAAAAAGATAGACTCAATGTGTGACAGCAATGGGTTCACATAGACTGTGAAGAGTAGTGCACTTAGTGGTAAACCCTGAAGAATTGATACACAGGGCCAAAAGTTGAGAGCAACTCTTCCATCAGTGAGAGAAGCACATCTCTGTTAAGGAGAATGTTCTAGATCATCTGAAGGCAGGCCAGAGGTACTTGGAGTTCCTCCAATATACCAAGTAGCACATCGATCTTGACACAATCAAAGACTCTGGAAAAGTTGAGTTGAACTGCAATTGGCCATGACATTCTTTTCCTGCAAACATGATTGACTAGAAGATAAAATCAACTGACAGTGTCAGCAGTAGAGTTCCCTTTCTTCACAAACTGATAGGTATATAATTTTGCAATAATGTTTGCTTGTATATAGGCTGAAGATTATGTTTGCTTGTATATAGGCTGAAGATTATCAAGATTTTTGGGTCCCTCAGGCTTTTAAAAGCAGGACCATGTCTATTGGGCAAATTCCATATTTCTCTGCTGCCACTAGCCAAGAAGTCTACCATTTTTTTATAATGGCAACTGAGAAGGTGCATAAGTGAAGTAATAAGAATTTTGGTATTCCATACAGTCCAGAGTGTTTTCTGTCAGGGAATGATGTAATCTTTGAAAGGATTCTTGCTTCAGTAATTTTATGTTGATCAAAGTCTTTAGAAACAAAAGTTTTATGGATAAATGAAATGCCAAATGGTTGGAATTTTCTGGCATAAAATTCCTGAATCCTGTAAAGCACGGAAGAGCTGGTAGAGCAGTTGCCTTGTATCTTAATGGACCAAGGTACCTTTGATCTTTTGCTAAATCCAAGAGCCCACCTCAGATAGCCCCTGATCCAGAAATGTTGGTGATGAAGATATTGTCTGGCCCTTTTTATTGAGAGGTAGTCAGCAATGGCCTTTTGTTTAGCCTTGTATTTGGATTTTAAATGTAAAATGTTAGGAATATTTTGTGCTTCATATGAAAGTTTTTTAAGTTCGTATGCTATTGAGTCCAGCTCATTGAGTAGGCAAACTGGACCTTTACTTTTGGCAATACAAGAATTTATTAATTTGGTTAGTGTCTCTGTAAAAATCTTCCATACTTTTTCTGCAGGGAGTGTTAACATTTTGTTCCATGGAAGGTGATGTAAGATTCAGAGATCAATTTAATAGTGACATTAAACTTTGTAAGCATGTGAATTGTTCTTGGCATCTCAATTATGGGTTGTAGAGTGTTTCTTGAGACAATTTTAATCTCCAGAGCATAATGATCAGAGAATGTAATGGTCCACAGATAAGCTTCTATTTGTAATGGTAAAGAAGGTGAAAAGAAAGTAGGTCAATTAGGGAGTGTGATGATTTGGTATAGAAAGAGAAAGCTTCATCATCAAAGAATAATTTTCCACTGCAAGGAAGTTGGCTTATATTTCCAACATATTTTTTTTGAAAGACTTGATATGTATAGTTAAATTCTCCCATGATAATCATTTCAAATGGATTTGTTCTCAGTTTGGAATTAATTATGTTAATCACTTTTGTAACAATGTCTGGAGATTTAGGAAGATACACATTTATCAGATTAAAGTACCAACTTTGGTATTGTATGATTGCAATTAAGCAATCAGAGTCAATGAACAGAATTTTGAACAAATGTGATTTTGGAATTTTTACTGATTGTGATCGCCACCCCTTCAGAAACTGAATAAGAGAAGGAGTAGTGAAAATATCCAAGGTTATGTATCATATCAATTATGTGTCAGTCAGACTGCAAGTGCAATTTTGCCTCACTAAGACATAAAACATCAGGTCTATGAGAATGAAACCATTGTGACAAAGCATATGCTCCGTCATGAGAATTTAATCCTCATATATTAACAAATACAATATTAATCATTATCAGTTTTATTTGAATTACTAATGCCCAGATAATACACTTCAACTTGGAGTTGGCTATCAAAGTTCCGGTCATTCTTGTAATGGAGGATATCATTTTCTGAGTCATGGTTAACAAGCATAGAAGTCAAACTGAATTCTTCCAGTTGTAATACTTCTTCAGAATTATCATGGTAAAAAATTTGTATAAAACTGATAAAAGGCTGATAGGTCTGTAATTTCTAATATCTTCTTTATCACCTTTTTAAAATATTAACATTAATACTGCATTCTTCCAAACATCTGGTACATCTTTATCATTTAGACATTTGGTATATAACTTTGCTAAAACTTTTTCTATTTCTTCACCTGCTTCTTTTAATATATCAATTAGAATTTTATCATTACCTGGAGCTTTTCCTTTCTTCATAAATTTAATTGCATGTCTCACCTCTTCATTTGAAATTCTTGGCAATTCAGATGATATAATAGATATAGGAGGTACTTTTCTTTATTACTATGTAATTCTTGATAAAAGTCTTCTACCCATTTCATGATGTCATCTCTCTTTTTAGTAATAATTCCATCTTTTTTTATTGAAGATATAAATTTCCTACCAATATCAAAATGTTGTTTTACACTTTTGAGACTTTTATTCTCTTCTACAGCTTTCCTTGCTAACTCATAGATATACTTCCTATCATTTTCAACTCTTTTCTGCACCATTTTACAAAATTCAAGGTATTTAATCCTTTTTAATGCATCATTTTTGTATATTTTCATATTCCTTCTTTTCTTTATAAATTCTCTAGTCTCAGTAGAAATTTTACTGGTCAATTGCTGCTTTTTTCTACCAGCTATTTTTGTTGCAGTTTTTAAAAGTGTATCAGTTATTTCATTAATTTCATTCAAATCTGAATCATGTTCAAAATCTACTAATACTTGAAACCAATTTCTAAGTTCTAATTTAAATTCATTAGAATGTTTCTAAAGATTAGGAATATCAATTGTAAATAATGTTTTTCTTAATAATTTTTGTTTCTCTATTTTTGCATTAACACATATATTACACCTTACTAATCGATGATCATTTCCTGTCTTAAATTTTTTAAGAACATTACAGTCTTGAAATATGTATTTTTTGTTAGTCAAAATATAATCCAATTCTGCTGTACCTTCATTTGGATGCTTCCATGTCCATTTCCTTTCAACATTTTTCTCAAAAAAAAGAATTCATAATATAAAGCTTTTTTTTTTCCTGCAAACTCTACAAGTCTATGTCTTCTCTCATTTTTATTACCATAACCAAAATTACCTATAGCACTTTCATCTTTCATTTGTTTACCAATTCTACCATTAAAGTCTCCCATTACAATTTTAAAATATTGTTTATTCTGATCAAAAACCTTTTGTACATCCATATAAAAATATTCTACTACTTCGACACTATGAGAGCTTGTTGGGGCATAAACCTGAATTATCTGCATTTGGCATCTGCTATTCAGTTGTATAACTAATCTTGCCACTCTATCCAGTACACCATCAACTCCACAATGATGTTCTTTTATTTTTTATTTATAATGAATCCACTCCACTTGTATTTGCAATATTTGTGCCTTTATAATAGAGTAATGTCCACTTTTAAATCAATTGTCTCTTCATTCTTTTCTTCTAACTTTACAAAGTCCAATAATGTTCCATTTAATATAAAACAGTTTTTCTTCTAATTCTTGCAATCTTCCTTCATTTGAAAGTGATCTGCAGTTGTAAGTACCTAAATAAAAAGTCATCATCAAATGAAAGCTTGGGTACAAAATCAGAGGATACTTAGCACCCTCTGCCTTCGGCCACCAACCACTGCCTTGATTCATGGCTTTACAGCTTCCTGGGAATAAGAGCCATGGTTTATTTTTGTCTGTCATATCTGTACGTAACATTCAATAAACAGAATAAAGCTATATAGACATGCACGTATGCAAGACGTATGGCAGATTAGATTAAAAACTTCATAATAATTGGGTGAATAAAATACAGAAAAAGGATATGATCCAGTACAATATATATATAGGTATTGAACTGGGTAAGTGAAAATCGCTCTGATTATTTTCTTTAAATCTCAATTTTAACTCAGGCTGCACTTTTCACTACAGCAACCGACAGGCTCTTCAAGCAGAGAAGTAGAATACCACAGATAAATGAAACATCAATGGTATCAATAAACAGACTGGGGCTATCCAAAGTCTAACCTACGATCACATTTCCAGGCTATAGCACTTCTCAACTGCTAGATTCAAACTCCTGCTATCTGAAGACTTTATTTGTTTGGAGGATTAATCTTAGTCACCAGCTAACCACAGGTTATATATAGTCAGCATGCTCTGGTCAACAGGTATACAATCCAGCACTTGATAAATCCCAAGCTAGCTCCTTTTTTAACTGTGAGGTTGAAATCTTTGGCTCACTTGCCCAACACTTATAGTTATTTATAAATTAATCTACTAGTGATGCATTTCTAAAGGAATCAATCAAACAACAACTAAACAATTTTATTTTTATACACACACATAATTAAATACAATATAATAAAAATTTACAGGGCAATATTAAATATTATGTTGGCTGTAACTATGAGAGTTCATTAAAGTTCCTTTCATTCATATATATGTGTAGATATTAGAATTATATTTATCTAGGATTTAGAATAATGTGTCACACTTTCATGGATTCAGTTCCTTGTGCCTTTGATTTCCATCGATGGTTTCTGGCTTTTTTTTTATTCTTCAAGTTTACAACGAAGGGGAGAGATTATCAGCAATCCACAGGTCATGAGACAAGCATTGGTTCCAAGTGGAGAACATCTGATGGTACTAAGGACTCAGGATTGATAGCTAGATGAACAGTTCTAATATTCTCTAGCACGGCATGTTGCTAGATCAGCCTTTGGTGAAGATAGGTCAATAAACACACTGAAAATGTGGATAGTTTTCTGGCTGTCTGTTCTTCTTTATTTTTTGTAATAGCAATACAGCAGTATTGAATAATAATTTGACTTCATCTGAATAACAATCTGACTGGAAATTATATTATTTATTGTCTCATCTTTTATATTTCTCCCTTTCATTATTTTCTCCTTATCATTTTCAGATTAAGTTTAATTAATTTTATATTTCTTATCTTAATCCTCCTTCCATATTCATCTACTGTCTTAGTAGGGTTAATTTTTGCATTCTTTGGTTATCTAATCCAATTTTGAGATTAATATACCTTTCTTGATAAGATAGTGTACATGAGTTTTCCCTTTTTTTCTTTAATTAGTTCAACTGGAAGTTATCTTCTCTTTTATCAGCCAAGTAATCTTTAATGAATTGAAATTTTAAAGGTTTTTTTTTTTACAAATTATATTTTTAGTCTAATTTCATTTTTACATATATTCATTATTATTTTCTTTTTCTTTTTTTCATCTATACACATTTTTTTTACATTTATAAAAAGGAAGAGCTTGTTTTAACCTTTATTTAGAATTATCCCTTATCTCTACTCGCTCTTTAATACTAAAACTTTCTTTTATTTTTAAAAGAAAAAGGTGATGCAATACTTTATTTTTGCAAGTTTGCATTTCAAAAAAAAAACTCTTTAAAAACCATATTTTTATTTCTATTTACTATTCTCACTTTTCTTTTTTTGTTTAAATCAATTTGATCATGTATTTTTAAATGATTATATATGTAATACAGAATATGTTTCTTTAACATATATATTCACCACCGATACAATATATATATATAAGAAAATTATGTGCAAGGCACAAAGCTACTGTTTACTATCTAGAATGAAAATTGAGATGGAGTAGTGGATTAAAAATGTTATATGTGTTCTTGGGTCAACTGAAATTTATCAGAAATATTTATAGAAATTGATATTTGGAAGAAAATTACATCTTTAAGGGATAAAATTCAGCTGATATATAACTATAGCTAAAAAAAAAAAAAAATACTTGAAGAATAGCCTCCAAACTACAAAAATTAATTTTGATCTGGATAAAAAGAAATTATTTTGAACCCTGTCAAAAATGTATTTTTACAAACAAATCTATGCATGATGAACATAAAGTGATATTAAACGATAAAATATTGTTAAGAGATTGATTTAAATTATATTTTAAAATCTTCACTAATTGTAATAAACTAAAATATAGTAGAGCCATGAACCATGCTATTTTTTATTCCAAGCCTCTCCCTCACCCCTTCCCCCACATTCAAACATTACTTACTGAACTGGAAATGTACAGTACTTTTCAACATCCATATATATATATATATATAATACTGATGTTTTTTATATGTAAATATTGAGATTTTAGTATAAACAAAATTTTAAAAATAATAATATACACCTTTATCCCACACAGCACCTGGCCTTTATGTGAGGATTTACAAATGTGATCATCATCAATCTATACCCACTATTTTGATTTACAATCGATTATTTACTATAATGTTCCTTAAAAAAAATAAAATCAATTCTAGTGGCCATTTTGTAACACTGGTGACATCATAAAATAGTTATTAGTCATCTCATCCAAAAGCAAAATTGATTTTCATGCCAAAATTGTGCAGCAAAAAGTTATAGTACTGCATTCAATATTTTGATTATATGCCTAAAATATGATTAATGAATGTACAGTATTTTATTTAATTTTCATCCAGTGTTTTTATGAGACAATTAATACTCCATTAATAATATATCCAAAGTAAAGACTTTCATTGTTAATAACTACAAAAGCAAAAAAATGAAATGGTTCATTCAGTACATGAATGTAAATAAATACAGTGTTGCAAAAATAGCAAATTTGTTCAGCATAAAATTAAAAATGTACAGTAAATATATTAGCTAAAATATTTAGTCAAATAATTTTGAATTAAATTTTTTCTGTCAAATCAAAACTGCTACCATGGCTAATCTAAAATATTTTTAGTACAAAGGGGGGAGCAAAGAGGGTCAAACAGTTTCACATTTATACAATTTATATCAAAAATTATGAAATATAAATTAAAATAACACTTAATTCTGCTTCCTTGATTTTAAATCTTGTCGTATTTCTTTTCAGATATTCAAAGCAATGGAGACATTATCACATTGTAAAATCAAAATGCAGTACTGAGAAAAAAATATAAATTTTTTTGGCATAAAACTAAAAATAATTTTTGGTTATATATACTACCAACACTAAATTTTAAATTGTGTACAGTATAAATATTAGCTAACATTTCAAACAATCAATTTTGGATTAAAATCTTTACAAATGCTAATTTCAATCAAATTGAAGCTACTATCTATGTATTTGCATTGCATAGGGGGTGGGGGTGGGAATAATTTTATGCAATTAATAATAAATTGTGTATAATAAAAATGCAATATAAATAAAGTGAATAAGATTATTGCCATTAGTTTTTACCAAAACATGGCTACCACACTTGATTAAATAGCGACATGTCATGACAAAAAATAAACTATTGTATTTATTAGCACGGATTTTCACATGACCCACCACTCTCCACACTATCTTATAACACTGATACATTTGAACACTTATATGTTGAAAAGATAATATATGTGTAGAGATAGTAATCTGGACCAACTTATGATTGCTGGTTTGGCATGAAATGCATATATTGGTGATTATTTATCTTTTTGACATATATGTGTTCAAGTGTATCAGTGTTATGAAATAGTGTGGAGAGTGGTGGGTCATGTGAAAGTCTGTGCTCATATACCCTATATATTACATATATATATACATGGGTATATAATAAGCTTGTGTTTCAGTTATTGTATTTATTGTAAAAAAAAAATGCATTAAATATTAATTTTAATATGCAAATTGAGAATGCATTAGAGTTTTTTCCTTTTTTTAGAATTTTTTTTTTAAAGCTGACTGTGATTAAGTTTTTGTAAAGTATCATGTTTATTTGTCTTTTGTTACACTAATGATAAATCAGAAGTCTTTATGATCAATCAAATGATTTGTTATTGTTTTTTTTTTAATTTTAATAATTTTACATAAATAATATATTGTAGTAAAAAATTTTAAAAAATGAAACTTCAGTATGGATTTTTTTTTATGCATAATGAAAAACAGTTGTGCGAAAAAACACAAAATAATTGTAAAATGCTAGTTTAGTTTCACTTTCTCCGTCTATTTTGCTCTATTTTTTGGGCAGTGAAAACATATTTTTTTTAGCGATATTAAACATCTTTTTTAGAGATTCTGTTTAAAGTCATCGTAGCAACTAATATGACCATGAAAAACCCAAAAAAATCTTTGAGCTTGGAAACCAAACTGGATAACAATGATTGGTGAATGGATCACAGGAAATAACAACTTTCAGCTAAGTATTTTTTTTCATTTTTACATCGATTTAAGTTGCATTATCATACATACATAAATATATATTTTAAGTGAATACCCACACAGTACACACAGCATAATTTACACAAGCATATAACATATGTTAAGCATTTTTTTAATTTTTATTTTTACTAGGTAAGTTATTTTTTAAAAGTAATATTCCCAACTTATAGTGTAATTTTTTAGCTGGAATAACTGGCCAATTTTTTCCTCATAGACAACCATTATAAATGCTTCTTCTGCATATAATATTCTTGCTTAACATTGAGTTTAGGGTGACCAATTGCCTTCACTAAGCAGAATAAAGATGCAATTATTAATAAGAAATGTAAGGGATATTTATTTTATTTTATTGAATGTGTGTTCACTCATGCATTTACTGAAACAATAAAAATAAAAATAAACCTAAATGCCTGAATTTCATTCACTATTAAATACCTCTGGGCAAATTTTTTTTCAATAACTTTTGTCTCTTATAGACACATAATAGACTAATCTCTTTATCAAGAAATTATGATCTCTAATTATTTTAATGTTTTTAAATCAATGTTCATTTTAAGTATGTTCTAAGATCATTACTCTTAAGAAATATTTTATTAAGAAAAATAGGAGACAGCAAATTCAGAAAGAATAATAATAAAGTGTAAAATATATTTGCTTTCAACATCACTTGAGAAGAAAAATGGCTGCCAAATATTGTAACATGGAAATTTTAATAGTTTTTTTTTTGTTGTTGTTGTTTACATTTTATTTTGAATAGCAATTCAAATCATGTAAATGATAAGAGAATTCTTGAAAATTATTTTTTTTCTTCTGTAAGATTTTTACAATACTTTGATTTCCATTTGTATAATATATTATTTATTTATATGAAATATTAAATAATGTAATTTTTTTACTTTAAGAATCTCATAAAATGGTTGTAGATAATTAAATTATGCAGTACATACATATATCCTTAACAATATAAAAGAGGAAGAACCTAAATAATATTGTGAATCCAGACAAATATACACAAATAGGCACATGCAGAAATAAATGAAGTATTGGAAAATATTTATAATATAAATAGTGATTTTTGTATTTGTACAGAATACAACTTGATGTTTGTTTTAGTTCAAATGTCTTTGTTTACTTTATAAGTTTTTTTATTTCATTAAGGTATTTTTAAAATTTTAAGATATCCATTTTTCATTCAATTCTCAAAATGATTGCATAGTATATATTTCATTTATTCATCTGATCAACAGAAAAGAGGTAACTTAGTAGATAAGACTGAATATTTAAAGAAAAATAAGGATAGGAAAGTCAGAACTGGGATCTAAAGATGGTGCCAGAAGCTATAGACAAAGCATTCTTATCTTCAAAATAAATAAAGCTAATATGTGTCAGCCAATACTATTTTGACAATCCAGCTAGATGAATAGAAACTATTATTGTTAGGAAAATAGAACCATTTTATTTGTTTACTTTATTGAGAAAATACTTTGATTATTGGATAATCTCTAGTCTAATAAATGACTTTAAAAAATGTGTTTATGAATGTTTCAAAAAATGATCCTGTTATTGATCAATATGAGTGGATGAAATTTTTATTATGCTTAAACAAAAAATGTCAGCATATCTTATCAATTTCCATCACATACATAATAAGCATATCAACATATTGAGGAATTCTGACTAGTTTTTTTAATCATCTGGTACAATATATATATATATATATAATATAGGGAGCATACCAATAGCTCAAAAAAGCTCTTAATTCATAAGTGTGATAAGAGGAAATATTTAAAATCTCTATCTGAAACATTCCCATCCACAGATCAATTGGTTTCAAGCATTGGATCACCTCAGTTTGGAGCTACAATATTCAGACCCTAGATCTAAAATATCAACTCAAAGCCCAGCACTTATTTAATATATAACATTTTAGTAGAAACTCTGAAATTTTCAAATATGAAAATGTCTTTAATTCCAGCTATTTAATTTAAATAACTACATAGTACTGAACCAAATTAAGATCTACTATATATTAATAGACTTAGCATTGCCAAGGTCTTAAAGTTAAAATTATAATAATCACTCACAAAGCGTGGGCACAATTAGCTTGAAAGGCTGATATTTGAATGTAATAATCAATAAAGCAAGTCATATCCGAAAATTTCAGAGTTTCTATTTAAATGTTATGTATTAAATAAATGCTGGGCTTCGAGTTGATATTTTAGATCTAGTGTCTGAATATTCTAGCCCCTCACTGAAGTGAGCCAAATGCTTGAAACCAATTGGTCTGGGAATGGGAATATTCCAAATAGATATTTTAAATATTTTCTCTTATCATACTTATGAATTAAGAGTTTGGTTGAGCTATTAGTACGCTCTCTATATATTTGTAAATACAACCTCATAAAAACAATGTCACACTGTATATGGTTTGTTTTATTGATTATTATAATTTTTCCTTTAAGGCCTTGGCAATGCTAAGACTATTAATATATGGTAGATCTGAATTTGATTCAGTCCCATATAGCTATTTAAGTTAGATAGCTGGAGTTAAAAAAAATTTCAGAATTTCTAATTAAATGATACGTATTAAATAAGTGCTGGGCTTTGAGTTGATATTTTAGATCTAGTGTCTGAATATTCTAGCTCCTCACTGAGGGTGAGCCAAATGCTCGAAACCAATTGGTCTGTGGATGGGGATGTTCCAGTTATTTTCTCTTACTGCACTTATCAATTAAGAGTTTGTTTGAGCTATTGGTATGCTCCCTATATTACTTATTTGTAAATACAAGCTCATAAAATCAATGTCATGTTATATATGATTTCTTTTATTGATAATTATATATATATATATTAAAGTCAATAAAAGCTTTTAGGAAAGATATAGATTTTGCCAAATGCTCAGCATTATAATGATAATGTATATTTTTTACAGATCACAGGATGTTTGAACAGGAAAGAATTAATCTAAATCTTCCTATCCATAAAAAAATCAAACTCAAAAAGAAATCAATATAAAATTTGAGCAGATTGTAAGTCAGCCATGAGTCTTTAATACAGAATTGAGTTACCAAAGTTACAGCAAGATTTTCTTTTTTCATGATAAATTATGAAGAAATCATCTAATGATGGTAATGATGCTACAGGAATCCCTATATTCGTTCCAAAAAAAAATATATCTTCATTGGTTGTTCACTAGACTAGAAATATCAAAAAAATAACATCCATCACGTTCTTAAAAATCACAAATCATATCCCTGAAAAATATAAAGAGAGTTAAAAATCAATGCAATCTTAAAGTTCATAATTCATGACATCATTAACTTAACTGGATACATATCTAAATTTGTGGACAGAAATAATGGACATTTAAAACAAGGCTTTTTTATTGCTTTTTTTATTTATGATTGTACATTTATAACTTATCTTATATTTTGAGACTGTTTATCACATGGTTGTTGTAAATAATAGCAACTGTGGATTTATGTACACCATCGAAAGACAGAGTAGCTAGAAAATAAAGCAAGGTTCATAACTAGACAGATTTACAAGTACATGACCCGGGATGAAAGAGCCCCCCCCCCCGAGAGAATTAATAAAAAAAAACAAAAGCCCAATATAAATTATCAAATTTTAAATTTCATCCTGCTATTTAATTCAGATTTCAGTGAATTAGTGCTAAAGAGAGCTAGGTAGCCTAGTGGATTACTTAATTATTTTGTGATTGGTCAATCCCTGAACTCTGTTCATCAACATTTGAATAACTAAGAAGGAAGATTGATGGGCAAGCAGGAAGGAAGTCGTGAGTATTTTTCGGTCTTCTTTTAAAGGGGTATTTTTTGTGAAACAAATTTTAGCAAGTTAAAATTAATTTTTTAAAATCTTTAAAATCGGGACACGAACGATTACCCAGTTTTATTAATATTAGATTATTAAATATAATATAGTCAAAGGCATTAATTATCTATAATAAAATAGAAATCGAAAAAGTGCAATTAAAATAATTATTTTCGTTCATAAACTATTGTTATATCGTCTTAATTTCATTATTATCGCCTGTCACCCTCCTCCAAGAAAAGTTAAACGCTCCAAAATAAAACTTTGTTTAGACACGTATAAAAAGTTAGTTATAGCGCTAATCATGACCTGTGATCATCATCGATTAACATCTTCTTAACACAATTTCTTTACTATCTCAATTTAATGAGTCCTATTAATAAAGATAACTTGCAAACCAAATATATTAATTGTTGGAGATAGAAAGAGGATTTCTCTATGTATATAGGTAGACAGACAGATAGATGTGAAGTTAAACAGAGAAAGGACTCGAATAAAATAGTTTTTATACACACGCACACATAGCAATGGAGGTAATTAATTCGTCTATAGTAAAAGCGATAATAATTTAAGAACCTTTCCGGTTTTCTTGTGACTGGTAATGCAAAGTTGTAATACAACACTAATTTAAAAGCTTCTCATGATACTGTCTTCTTAAGTTTCAAAAAGTATCAACCCTGGAAAAATTAATTTATCATCTTATCAGAAAAGAAAATTGTATTTGAATTTATTACGGCTAAAAAAAAATGGACGAAAGTGAAGATATTCGAAGATTACTGAGTGGCCGACAAATAAGTATTTTACAAGTCTTAAATCACGAAAAACTTCCTTATGTTTTTTTAGCTGATATTTTAGATGAGTACTTGATTAATTTTCCATTCTATCTCGTAATTAGTATTTTACTCATTTTTCTAATTATAGCCGGATTTTTTATTAACTTAATAATTTGTTTAATTATTTGGAAATCCACTATTCTTCACTCTTTCCGGGATCTAATTCTGTCTAACTTATGTTTTATTCACGTTATAACGTGCATCATTGTATTACCGAGCAATATTTATGCTACTGTTTGGATATTTAACACGGATTGGAATCGAATCTGGTGCAAAACTAACCAATTTTTTTCGACTTGTAGTACTGTAATTTATTCGTTATCTTTAAACTTTTTTCTATTGGATTACATTTTGGACACGCTTCACTGTAATCGTCTCCATGGTTTAAAATCTAGAGCATTAATGCTGATTGCCATTATTTGGATAATTGCTATTATTTTAGCGATTCCTTTGACAACTAATACCGATATTCAACCAGTTTTGTATGAAAGGAAAATGCCATCTGAAACCGAATATATGGAACGAAATTTCTGCTTAAATTTGCAAAGTTATTCTTATCAGAAAGTGTATTTTTCCTTCAAAATCATTTTAATTTGCTATGCCCCCCTTCTAATTATGGTAGGGTTAAATATAATTATTTTTTTTAAAAAGTCTTCACAATCTACTAATATGAAAGCTTTATTGATTTTCCTTGTCACCTTCTTAATTACTTCAATACCCATGATTGTTTTGGAAAATTTGTTGCATTTCTCAGATTACAAGTGGACAAAAACCCATCATCTGGCCCTAGGATTCTCTTATGTATTTTACAGAATGTTTATATGTTATGGACCAATTGTGTGTGCGTGGTTATCTTCGGAAGAATTATGGCATAGTGTCAAAACGGCAGTTAAGAATATAAAAATGTATATACTATATAAAATAGGATTATATAAGAAACAAGAGAGTAAAACTGAATCAAGTCATATGAAGTACGAGCAGTTTGATGAAAACATTTCTATAAATGAAATATTAACGGATGTTTAACACACATTAGAAAAAATAAATAATTTTTAGAATTAAAAATCTGCGCGAGTTGTAGGAAGTATTTAAAAGTTTGAATGAAGAAAAAAAAATTATCTGAACCAATTTAATGATGATATATTTAAAAAAAAAACAAAAACAATAAACTTCAAAATATATGTATAATCACATGCTAAAAATTTGCAAATATCTAATTTTTTCTACTAGAGTCACTTTAATATACATACACAGAAAGAAATATATAGAGATAATCTTAGTGAAACTTCTCTTCGTTAATGTTAAGGGTATCTTTAAAATTATTACTTGACATTTTCCATTGAATTATATATAAACTTAACATTTAAAAAATGAGAAGAAATCTTTGAGGTATTTACATTGTTAATATTGAATAATTATTTTATTTTTGCTTAAAATATGTTATCACTTTTAATATATAAAGAAAAAACATTTCGGGGCTGCAGTATTCTATTTATAATTTCATCTATATATATATGTTTTATTTAAATTTTAAAAAGAAACCACTCAGTTTCAGTAGCTACAGCTGCATTATATTACAGTCGCATAGTCATTTTTTAGTCAATCCATCAATACTCATTAATTAATCTGGGATTTTACTAGTTACTAATAATTTGATGGTCATTTTCTCGTTCTGATTATGCTGTACAGTATTTAAATTTCTATATTCTCCATTAAGTGCTGCCCTCTGTTAATTTTGTTTTTTATTATAAATTATCGTCAATATTAGAAATTGCAATAACAAATTCTTGTATTGTTTAAATTTATAAAGGTTACTTTATATTTTGAAAATCAAAATTTATTTAACAAATACGTTAAAAAATTAATAATAGGATGTATTTTGCTTTTCGAAAAATATTATTATTTGTAACACATGTTATAAAATCCGAATCTTTTTATAAAATTTGAATTTCAAAGACACGATTTGATTTCATTAAACAAAAACAATATATATTACATGTAATATATAAGTGAATAATAATAACCACTTTCAAATCACTGCAGAATGAAAATCTTTTAGAACCTAAATCAATTTATCTAGTGCGTAACTTCACATAATTGCTTATCTTATCCATTCATCTCAGATGCGTCTCTGTCTCGATCTTTTAAATCTCTTGAATTGCATTTTAAGATACCTAGCTAAACTTAGCTCTTCCAACTACGTATCAATTCTAGCTCCAATTTAACTTCTTAATTTCTTCCATGACATCAGTTATATATATTTGTTCTCTAATCCATGTATATATTTTGTTTTCAATTTCTCCTTCCTAATCTCATACAGATAACTTTTATATTTCACAGTGTGTAATGTGAAGTCTTTGCATTGCTCATCCATTAAGAGTTCAAATTTATAAACCACAAGTAATGCACTGGTAAATCACATTTATTAAAAATATATGCTTCCAAATCCATAGGCATATTTCTTTTTTAATATTAAAATTATTTTTCCTCAAAATTTTCATTCTTTAATTTCATCGGGAATTCTTAATTTCATCGGGAATTCATAAGAAGTTTAAGCATTAGAAATGATGAAATTAGATTGCAATCCATAGATGCTGAATTCCAATGAATTTGACCTCCAGAGTTTATAATCTATCTCTGCATGAAAATTATGCACAACATTTTATTCATTATGTTTCCATCAATATATTGAACATTAGTTTGGGTTTTTTAACATTTATTTTTATTTCTATTTGCTTGCATTCTTTTAATAACTTTTGTAATATTATCTGGAGCTCGAAAACAATCACATCATCCCAAAATTTAAATGACTTAAGTAATCTTCATTTATTTTTATTCCCTTAACAAAATAATTACCCTCAAAACTGTTTTGAAACATCCTGAAGAGATGGAATCATCTTGTTGTCCCCTATTATTAATATTAATCTTTGTTACCATTGCCAAATGTCTAATTATTGTATCATATTTTGATAAATATTCTTCAAAATTTGATATCTTGGATATATATCATGTTTGGCTATTATAAACATTTAAAATGCCTGTGGAAAGGATTAAAGGCTTTCTCTTTATAATTGCATAACTATTTATAGAATCAAATGCCTTTTACAATTTACAAATGTAATAATATATATATTAAATGATTAACTGCTTAAGGGACTACATGATATTTGAGTACCAGAAGTGACAGGTTTGAAAATCAACCAAGAAACCTACAACTTTCAAAGAAGTCATATTCCCACTATGCTTGGCCACATATGGCTACAAATCCCAAAAAAAATTTCATCTCATTTTCACATATCTTTTCTGTAACTTTTTTTTAACACTTGTAGTGATCAACTATACTGAAATTACTTTTAACTATTAATTATTGTTTTAGTTTTCTTGAGTCCACTGTCTTATGTAGATGGTAAGTAATAAGTTTATCAAAGATCTTATACAGAACTGAGAGAAAATTGTTAGGATTATAATTTCTTTTCCATCTTTCTTAAACATCAATATCATAAATTGTATTCTTTTTGACATTTAGTATATAGCTTTGCCAAATTTTGTTTTTCACTTGCTTTTTTAAAAAAAATATCTATAATGATTCCATAAATTTCTGGAACTTCTCCACTCTTTATAGATTTGATTGTGATTTTTATTTCTTCAATAAATACACTTGAAAATATTCCTTCCTTTAAATTGTTTTTTTTTAATTTGCTATAGTTCTTTGTAGAATTCTTTCCTGCATTTCATAATGTCATCCTTTGTTTTACTAGTTGTGCTATCTTTACTTTTTACTGCTAAAGCAACTTTCCTCCCCTTACTAAGATATTTTATATTTTTGAAATGTCTTTTCTCTTCTTTAAATTTCCTTTTCATTTCATACTTTATATTTGTATTTTTTTATACACATTATTTTTTTTCCATATTATTTTGCAAAAGTCAATATATTCATTTTCTCTAAAAATGTTGTTTTTAAATGACCTTATACTTTTTTCTTTCCTTCAAACAAGATTTTATTTTAATTGAAAATCTACTCGTGACTTACTAAATCTTTTCTTCTATTATATTGTCATTTTTAAGTCATTCTTATCTTTTTATTGATCCTCATCAAGTCAAAACCATCTTCAAATTCTGTTAATATTTTGAATTAGTTTTCAAGTTCTAACTAAAATTCAATGGAATATTTTTCTCAGTTATGGGTATTATCTATTGATACT
>JAQFVV010000003.1:14699845-14724845 GCA_028023455.1 Epiperipatus broadwayi | reverse complement strand
TTAATATTGATGTTAGTACGTAAAAAAATATCTAAAAATAAAATACTATGATTTGGTAATTACAAATTATGAAAATATCTATATAATTTTATATTATAAACTTTTATATAAAAATTTGAAATTAATTTATAGAAGTAATCAAATACTTACAATTAATTATGTATGTATTTGCAAATGTTTAAGTATAATTATGTATAAAGACAAAAATTTCAAGAGAACACATTAAATAAATAAATAAATAATTTTTTTTAAAAAAATTTAATTAGTTTTTAGGTCTTCTGAGATCCAAAATAAAAAAGACATTCGTATTTTCACAGTTTCAAGATAAAATAATTATATATTATTAAAGACTTTAAGAAATAACACTAATCTAGTTGAAAATGTAAATAGTAATTTTTTTTAATCTTTAAAAAAATATATTTAAATATCTTGTCATGTATATGCATATAAACACATAAAAAAAACATTATTGGAATATATGAAAACAATTTGTTCTTGAACTAAATCAACAAAACCAGTGCCTGCAAACATTTCTTGGCCTGGAATGTATATTGGAACCAAGAACATCATATGCCAGTAGAAGCTGCATGTTACACTATGTTTAAAGCAAGCATGATTGATTTACCCCAAGAACAAAATAAAATATGATTAATACATCGGAATATGAATTATAAAAGGGAGGAAATTTACGTCTCCAATTTAATGAAACAACAAACTTAGAAAATATTCTAATGTAAGGATTTTAAATTAATACAATACCAAATCTAAGATGAAAGGAAAACAGAATTTAAAACTGGCAAATCCCCAACCAAATAATTGGAGAAAACTAATCTAAGAATAATAATTAGCTGCCTCAGTAGGAGACCATTAAATAATTAGAAAAGCAGTTATGTTTGCCTAAGCATTTCAAGAGAGTGAACTAATTATAATTATAAATAAATCTACAAAGTTCTGAGTACATGCTCTGATAAAATGTAAAGCCTCACATAAAGATAAAACAAATCTAGAAAGCAAAATATAAACATTGACCAAGACCTTTTTTTATATGTTAATTTATCAGAGTGTGTATATGAGTAGAAAACATTAAGACCTTAAATACCTTAGCAGAAAAAAACTCTCTTCCACCTGTAATTTGCAAGGGGGTAAATATTATCTTCCTGTGGCAATTTATAAAATTACAAAGAACAACAATTCCAGTTTCCTATTTCAGAGACATAAGAAAAGAAGAAATGAAATATCCAAATACGAAAAACTAGAACAATAAACACAATAAATCACCCACCAAAAGATTTTTCAGTTTGCATAAGCGCAAACACTGTATTTTAAATCAATCTGTGGATAATAAAATAAATACAGGTGAGAAAAATTAAAACTAAACAAGTCTGTTAAAGCATTTAGAAAAGTAAGGCAGAAAAATAGAGATATATTAAACATATAAAAATATACACTCACTAGACACTCTG
The DNA here is from genome assembly GCA_028023455.1 of Epiperipatus broadwayi. Taxonomy (NCBI): domain Eukaryota; kingdom Metazoa; phylum Onychophora; class Udeonychophora; order Euonychophora; family Peripatidae; genus Epiperipatus; species Epiperipatus broadwayi. Next base: position 14,723,382 of record JAQFVV010000003.1, on the reverse strand, counting down.
ATAAAATTGAAAGCAAACTTGGAATTTTAAAACTAAGATTCCAAGTCACACAGCAAATGTACAATGAAAAACAAATACAGCTAATAAATATGAGGTTAAATTATGATTAAGAATACAGATTTATGTTTACAAATGAGCAGAGATTTAACTAAAAAAATGTATCCTGGAAAGAATAAAAGAAAATATTTACCTTACGGTAACGCAAAGTTTGTGTAGAGTGTGCACTTTTATTTCAGTTCATATTTCAGGTGATCCATAGTTGAACAGTGGCAAGTGGCGAATCTGTTTATTTTACACTTTTATAGCATGACTGAAGAAACAATGCTGGCAGGCATGGGTTCATCTTGGTTTAAGTTAGCAACACATATTGTTAGTAAAATGAACAGTATTTGACATCTTCAAGAAAGCAAAATGGTTTTAACAACTGCAATTTTTTTTCCTTTAAGAAATTAAATTCTGAACTGCTAATGGTATGAAGGTTAAATGAATCACTTAGACTAACTTGTTGCAGCCATGAATAAAAACTACCCTCCCAAAATTGGCGGGGTTATTTATACCTTGCTATATTTCCCACAAAAACTTTCCTTGTTGTTGAATTCTACACCTTAGGGCAGGGCAAATCTCAATCTCCTACTCAATCTAATGAAGAATTCTAATCAGAGATTATTTTAAACAAAAACAATAACACAAAATTAAATCTCTACTTTTAGAATGAACTTAGATCAGATTAAAATAAAGTGACCAGAATGTAATTAACAAGCTTGCTTGTTTTTAAACGAATTGATTAAAAACAAGCAGTGAAAGAAAACTATTTTAAAATCAATTCTATAAAAAAAATGAAAATGATCTATTTTGAATATAAATGAGTATGTGTTTTAATACACGTACTCTTTTTAAATAATTGAAAAATTTTTTAACATTAGAAACATTTTACGAAAATTAAAAGTTTTTTAATTTTTGGTAATAAAAACATTGAATCAGATATCAATCCAGTTCAATATATATATATTCCTAGAAAGTGGTTGATATGAGGGAATAAAATTGAGCTTTGTCAATTAGAGTATAGTAATTTGCTATATATACATTTACAAAAAAATCAAGTCAGATGTCACATGACCTAATTTAATATATATATATTATGATGAACACATGTCACCATCTATAGTTCCCTTTATAATGTATGAATAACTACATAAAGAAAACAATCAAACATTTTATATTTAATAAAGGTAGTTTTCAGTTATGTGTACTTGATTTTTTACTTATTTTTGATGTCTAGCTTGGGGGGGGGGGATGTTATTTTATGTATTTTTACTTTTTTAAAATTTACGTATTATTTCACTTGATTTTTTTACTTATTTTTTTTGTAATTGATTTTTTTTATTAACTTTTGATGTCTAGCCTTAGGCATTTTAATTTGACAGGCTTCAGTGATTTTTTTGGATATCTTGCCTTAGGCATTTTAATTTTAATTTTCCATTGATTTCAGCCATTTTTGTGTAGAAGTTTATCACTTGCAGGCTTCTTGGTGATTCTGCAGCATTGCCTAGTGTCCACAGGATGCATAACTAAAGACTACCTTAATAAATATGTTGGTTATTTTGGGATAAATGGAGAGTAAATGGATTTTTTATTTATTAAATTTAAAAATGAAATGATTTTTATTAAGTTATATCAAATTGTAATAATTTATTAGGATTTCAAAGAAAAGAAAATTACATTAGCATTGTTCTTATATTTTATAAGAATTTCTATTACAATTATATATAATTTCTATTACAATTATATATATATATATACTGAACAAATAATGAAAATATATGTAAGAGATTGTGATCTGAGCCAACAGACAAGTGCTAACTCAACACAAATGTATTTTGGGGATTATTTATCTTTTTCACATGTCTTTGGTTATATGTTTCAAGATATTATGATAAAAATAAAAAATTGAAATATATAAAAATATATATGAAGTTAAGTATATCTAAAAAAAATAAAAAAATAGTCTACATGTAATTTTAAAAAAACTACAATACGAGCTATATATATCTTATTCACTTAAAAAAAGTAAATTGGGTAATTAAAAAAATGTGTGAGAAAGGTTGGTAGGACTTCTGGGTTGGTGGATAGTTGTGATAAGATTCAGCTAAAGTGAAAGATGTTATACATAATTATAGTTAACTTCTGGAAATATATATAATATCTATATATAATATGTAAATTTTAGTGCACGATTTTAAATATAAGCTTTTAAATCTTTAAATGCTCTTTAACATAAAATAACAGACTAGAATCTCATATTATAAAAATATTTCAAATAAAATCTGCATATATATATAGTTATTTTAAATATAAGTAATATTGTGGAGGGAAAATAATCTTCACACTTACACTATAAAATTGACATATGCTCCCCATCTATAAATGTTTTAAATAGATAGGCAGTCCATTTATTCTTGGGACTTTTCTTTAAATAAAACAATTTTATTAACCATTGCCTAAATTATGTCTTGAACCCATTATGAGCCTTATTTTTAAATTGGCAAATTACTTATATAAGTTTAGATTATGTATATATGTTTGTGTGTATTCTAGCAGTATTTACTAAAATGATTTTCATGTCAGCAACTGAAAAGGTTTTATTGTTTACTTTTAGGTACAGCTGAGAGCTCTTTCAGTATAGTACACCAGAATCATAGCTCTCACTGATTGGTTAAATAAGCAGCCAATCAATAAGACCATTGAAAAAGAACTCAGCTGTATTTAAAGAAAATAATAAAAACCTTTTTAGTTGCTGGATATCAAAAAAAAAAAAATTGCTAATTTATTACAAATACAAATGAAAAAGGGGAAGGATTATTACTTATATATATATATAGTAATTTTAAAAATACTACTAAATGTTTAAAAGCAAACTTAAAATTATTTTTATATAAAATTTTGAATAGCTGTTATCTAATAAAGACATTTATATAAAAATGGAAGTATTGTAAAAAAAAAAACTATATTTATTTAAACAATATATTAATCTTTTCTTACTGAAAATTACATTTGTTTTCTGACAATGATAGATAGATAGATAGATAGATAGATAGATAGATAGATAGATAGATAGATAGATAGATAGATAGATAGATAGATAGATAGATAGATAGATAGATAGATAGATAGATAGATAGATAGATAGATAGATAGATAGATAGATAGATAGATAGATAGATAGATAGATAGATAGATAGATAGATAGATAGATAGATAGATAGATAGATAGATAGATAGATAGATAGATAGATAGATAGATAGATAGATAGATAGATAGATAGATAGATAGATAGATAGATAGATAGATAGATAGATAGATAGATAGATAGATAGATAGATAGATAGATAGATAGATAGATAGACAGACAGATAGATAGACAGACAGACAGACGATAGATAGATAGACAGACAGATAGACAGATAGATAGATAGATAGATAGATAGATAGATAGACAGATAGATAGATAGATAGATAGATAGATAGATAGATAGATAGATAGATAGATAGATAGATAGGCAGAGCTAGATAGATAGATAGATAGACAGACAGACAGACAGACAGACAGACAGATAGATAGATAGATAGATAGATAGATAGATAGATAGATAGATAGATAGATAGATAGATAGATAGATAGATAGATAGATAGATAGATAGATAGATAGATAGATAGATAGATAGATAGATAGATAGATAGATAGATAGATAGATAGATAGATAGATATGATAGATAGATAGATAGATAGATAGATAGATAGATAGATAGATAGATAGATAGATAGATAGATAGATAGATAGATAGATAGATAGATAGATAGATAGATAGATAGATAGATAGATAGATGTAAATAATCTTAAGAAAGAAAATATCTTGTTTGTTTTTTTTTGGATGTGAAAAAGAAATCACAAAACCACACTAATAATGTCTGTTCTAAAAAAAAACATAATTCTATATTCTTCAAATTTAATTTTTTACTTTTACTCTACTTCAAAAACAACCAAACTAAATTGAATATTACTTAGATCTCTTTCAGTATGATTTCTGTCTTTTCTCTTATCAAATTAGATTCTCAAAAATCCTATTTTTTTACAGATTAAAATTATTTTTCATCCTTTCATTTTTTTTGTTATAAAAATTATTTTTCTAACGAATACTGTCATTCTATATGAAGTAATCTCTTTTTTCCAATCATTCTTTTATTCTTCTTCTAATGCTGATCTCAATTTCTCATAAAATTCTATCACATTTGCTGTTACTTTAAATTATACCAATGTCTTTTGTTTTTAAAAGTAAATAACTCATTTAATTTATTATTTTTTGGTCATTTTTGTTTACTGTTTATCTCAAGTACGTCATATTTCTGAATTCTGTTTTATATTCTTCTGCATTTGAATATAAAAAATTTATTGGGCAAACTTTTTATATATATATAATATTCAAGTTTTCAAGAATAATGTTAAAAATATTGTCTCTCTTCTAAATAGGATGAAGTTAAATATATACATATGACTTTTATTCACTTTTTAGCAATCATCATTTTCTAAATTCCTCATATGATTTAACACTTAACTGAGAGAGATGGAACGAAGAGTCAAATAGTTCTGAATTGATTTCCAGCTTAAGAGAGTAAAAATAGTTCTTAGTTTGATTAATTTAATGAAACCATTGTGTTCATCCTTTTACTTTACTTTTCATGCATAATTAAATATCCTAAAAAAAATTGCCTTAAAATATTTTTCTTAATTCTTTGCCTTAAAAATGTATCTTCACAAGTTGCATTTAATAATAATAAATAGTATTTCTTGATTGTAATATTACATTTTTTAAACTCTTAATCGTGTTTTTATACAGAAGTCATAACACACAACATATATATATAAAATACATATTTTGCGGGCTCATCCGTGTTAAAAACTTTTAATATTTATATACTGACGTTTCGACTTGGTCACACAAGCCATCCACAGAGTTATAAAAGGTAGAAAGACGGTTGTAGAGGCGCTACAATCACTGATTTGAATAAAATGTTAAAATTCCACCAATAGCAAAAAATGTTAAATTTAGGAATGTTTTTTTAAAAAAATCTTTCCAAATAGGAGGAAGTTTGCATGTATCATCTCACTTATTGATACAATCTGGCCTTTTAAATAATATGCATCCTCATATTAAATTTACAATGGAGACAGAATCTGATGGAAAACTCCCTTTTCTTGATGTTCTAGTCACCAGAACACCAAATAGTTTATCTTTTTCTATTTACAGAAAGGATACACACACAGACAGATATTTGCATTTCCATTCTCATTATCACCCAACTCAGATAGTTTCTGTAGCCAAAACTCTTTTAAATAGAGCAATTAACCTTTCAGATGAGGCACATCTGAAAGAAGAAATAAATCATATTAATAGTGTTTTATTAGCAAATAGTTATAATTACAAATTTATAAAAAAAAAAAAAGCCTTATTTCAAGCCCAAAATAGACAAAATAGGAAACAAAAAGATGATAAATCAGCTATTAGGATTTGTGTTCCATATGTAAAAGGAACTACAGACAGTATCGGATGTATATTAAAACGCTATAATATAGATACAGCATTTTCTGCTCATCAAAAGATCAGCAATATAATAACCAAGCCTAAGGATTCAATCCCTCTTGAATCTCATGGTGTCTATCAAATCTCATGTAAAAATTGTAAAGCTTTTTACATAGGTATGAGTAATCGTTGCATCAGTGTTAGGAGAGATGAGCATGCTAATGCAGTTAAACAACACTCATCATCATCAGCACTCTCACTCCATACTATAGATTCAGGTCATAAAATTGATTTTTCTAGTACCAGGATCATATCCAGATGTGATAATCTCTACCAATGCAAAATTAGAGAAGCCATTGAGATACTTAAAAGGCCAGATTGTATCAATAAGCGAGATGATACATGCAAACTTCCTCCTATTTGGAAAGATTTTTTTAAAAAACATTCCTAAATTTAACATTTTTTGCTATTGGTGGAATTTTAACATTTTATTCAAATCAATGATTGTAGCGCCTCTACAACCATCTTTCTACCTTTTATAACTCTGTGGATGGCTTGTGTGACCAAGTCGAAATGTCAGTATATTAATATTAAAAGTTTTTAACACGGATGAACCCGCAAAATATGTATTTTATATATTTAACCCGTGCAAATCTTCGTTTTAACATATATATATATATATTATTGAATAATATATTTCTGTTTTTATGATACTATTTTTTAATATTATTTTTATGTTACAAAAAAAATTTTTTTTGAGTATATATTTGTATATAACTGAAACTTTCACAATGGGTTTAAACACGTTAGTCAAAAGTTTATTTTTTAACCCTGAAATTTTATAGAAAAGATTTTTGATGAATTTCATCTAGTACTGGGTGACTGTAGTGACTCAAAATCTTTTAAAAATGTGCTCTTTATACATTTATATTTAATGTTTTATAATCTTTATTTATTTACAGTTTTGATTTTTCTACAATTTTCATCAGAGTTTATAATTAATTTGTCTGAATTCAAGCAAATTGAGTAACAGCTTAGAAAAAGATTCTAAATCAATCAAAACTGTAAGTAAATAAAAGATTATAAAGCATTGAATCCAAATGTGTAAACAGTAGAGTTCTTATTAAAGATTTTAAATAATATTAAAACAATGAGTAATAATTCACATTAGTCCAATGAGTAATAATGTTTTTTTGCTGTTCATTTTTGGAAAACTTTTGATTAAGCCTTTATTCTGAAATAGTTTTTTTAAAGTTTAGTTATTATTATCTATATTTTCAGAATATATTTATAAATGTTTAAAATATTTATAAATATATTTTTACTTTATAAATATAATACAATAAAATTCTTGCTAAAAATATAATATTATTAGATTTTTGATGTTTTTTTAAATAATAGTTTTGCATAATAAAAATTTAAGTTGCTTTTGTTTTCAGTTTATTTATTTTCATATAGTTTTTTAAATAGTTACAAAAATGTTTAATAGGATACATTTAAATAATAGTAAACTAAATGCATTTAAATTACAGTCTAAACAAACTTGTTTTGATTCTACAAATAAATTGTGAAAATCAATAGATAAATATCAACAATTTCCACACCATATTGCAATTGAACCATAATCCAATGATCCAATTTATTTTTAAACATTTAAACAGATTTGTAAAAATTTGAACTAAAGGTTTCAATTTTAAGATATCCATATCCTTAGATAGTAACATAATCATATTATATTTAAATGTCAGTTATTTTTTAATCATGAAATTATTAAATTTTTGTAAAATAAAGATCAAAATTTTAAATGCTAATTTAAGTTCAGATAAATCTATGTTAGTTTGGTTTTTTTTTTTAATTTTGTATTTATTTAATTATGTATTTATTTATTAAAATTAATATTTATTTATTAAAATTTTAGATTTTATTAAAATTATAAAAATATGACTTGCTTTTTTTTTCAATTGTTTATTACTATTTTAGTATCAAATATTTATAATTTTTCAAATGCTTAATTATATTTGAAATATACAAATACTGTTTTAATTCATTTCTATGAAGAGAATATAAAAAATATTTATTACAAATGTATGTAGAAAAATCACTGACAGTGACTAATTTTTAAAAAATTAATATATACTTATTAAAATTTTAAATTTGTTAAAGTTAAAAAAATATAACTAACTTTTATTTTTGATTTTTTTTTAATTTATTTTTAATTTTTATTAATGCCCTGTATGGTTTCTTTCAGTGATAGACTGGTGAACTTAAGAGCTAAAGATTCTTGAATAAAAATGCAATTAGTCATTTCAATGTCACATGATTTCCTGATCATTTTATTAATTTTGTTTTAATTTAATGTATTTATAGTTGTTTAAGAAGTTATGAATGAATATAAGTTACATAATTGATTAACTAAACTGAATATTTGATTTTTTTTTAAATTCATACTTTACCTGGAAATTGATTTTGAAGCCTTTAACTCTGGAATTGTCTATTGATTCCACTTAATTAAACTGATCATAGCCTTTCTACTTATTTCACTTGAAAATAGTTATAGCTATAATAACGGCATTTAATGAATAATTATTAAATTATATCTTAAATACCACTGTTTTCACATCAGTTACCAATGTATTCCATTAAGTTAATAATAACATTAATGGTTTTTATCTTATAATTATTTTCAGATGTGTATTACATACATAGATCAACTTTCAACTTTGAATAAACTAATATTTTAAAAACACCATGCTTAGACGAACTAATGAAAGACAAAAAATAAACACAGATTATATATGTAGTTGAATATTATCAAATAAAAATATATTAACAGGGTTCTTTTTTTTTTACAATTTTTCTTATTTTTTAATGATTCTGTGTGGGTTTCTTTTTAATAAAACAAATCATTATGTATTATAAGTATATGTTCTAAATATAAACATTTTTCAATTATAAATAAATAATATATATTTATTATAACCTATCTATAAGACAAATTTTATAAAATGTTTATATAAAATTCTACCAAGATTTTATTACATATATATAATGTATCAGTCTATATTAGTATAAATATTATTTGGAATTTCAAAGATCGAATCATATGAAAAGATTTAATAAATTTAACTGTATCATATAAATTTAATGTTTGAATCATAAAACATTACCACGTTATGTATATAGTTTATGTATGTGTGCATACCACATGTGTGTTTATCTATATAAATGTTAACGAAGTTTATATAATAATGATCCAAGTAATAAATCAAATTCTATTTAAAACTGTAAACTTTAAATTAAATTTTCAAGACGTTCTCACGAAAAAATAATTATACATATAAAATAATGTAATTTATTAAGATATATGATGTATAATACATAAATAAAATCTTAGGGGAGGCAAAGAAAAATAATTTTGTGATGAAAATGGGGGAAAAATATTTCCTCTCCATCTTCCCCAATAAAGCTTAATATTTTTTCATCCCATTAATTTGAAAAGTAAATTTTAAAAATGAAACAATATCAAAAAATATCTTACCTTAAACCGAAGAGTGGAGATTGTCTTCACAATGCACAGATCTACAAGACCAAGTGAAACACCTGAAATGTATTCTCTACCTGAGACAACACTATTCTCAGTCTATCTTGGAACAGTTCATTTCTACTAAAGGGAAACCTAGCATTCCATATTTAAAGAGCAATTTTGAGAAAAATTATATTGTGCTGCAAAGGAAACAAAAAAAAAAAAAATAAGTATTTTTAGATAATTTTACTTTTTAAGAAAAATTTTATTTAAACAAAATCAATATACAAGATTAGTAATAAACAAGAGGCGTGTGAGTTACATAATGATAAATAAAATGTATACAAACGCAAATTGAAGAATGCGTTGTAATCAAAAACATATTAACCTACAGATTGAAAACATATTAAAACTGTGCATGTAAATAAGATATTATAAAGTAAATAATGTGTGTGCTGAATATAACAAAATTATTTTAAATCGGATTTCAAACGCATTGGTGGGATTCAAATTTAGTAATAATGACCATAAGGAAAAAAAACTAAAGATAGAAATATAAATATTTGAAATACAGGCACTTTTCATATACCTGGAGCCTAATTGTAAATATAAGGGTTTGAACTCGACTTTCAAGCACCCTTCCACTATCCACACTATCTCATACCACTGATACACATAACCATGCACATGTAGAAAAGATAAATAATCACCAATATTGTATTTCATGCTGAATCAGCACTCAACACTTGGTCCAGATTATCATCTCCCACACATATATATAATCAATGCTCAGTTTATATTAAGATAGCAAACCCTTACACTTTAACGGATAGGCTTCAATCTACTCCAACCTCCAACTTTTCAGCCATTTATACCATTGAAATCTGATGATGGACAGCTCAAATCCCATGCTGATGCCAATATTATTGCCATGCCCATGTTGACCTCAAGTCACTCTGACCCCTCATGCATAGGACCTTATCCATTTAGATATACAGAAGAGGGATGGGCAGGATGCAGGCTTAATGCATAAATATTTGAAATACAGGCACTATTCATATAAATGGATAAGGTTCTACACATCAGGGATCAGGGTGACTTGAGATCAACATGGGCTTGGCAATAATATTAGCATCAAGAGTTGGAGATTGGGGTAGATTGAAGCCTGTTTATTAAAGTATGAGGGTTTGCTATCTTAATATAAATTGAGCACTGATTATATATATATAGTAAGTGTAATAATAATCAAAATGAAATGGGTTTGTATGTAATCATTAAAAACCAGTCAACACTTAGACAATCCCAATATCAATAACAATCAATAATTTCAAACTGTTGTCAATGCAATCTCCTTTTAACAATAAAGATGGAATCCCCTTTAAACAACAGTTTGAAATTGTTGATTGTTATTGATATTGGGATTGTCTAAGTGTTGACTGTTTTTTAATGATTACATACAAACCCATTTAACTTTGAGCATTATTACTCTTAATTTGAAATTTATAATTGCAGGTTGGAATGTCATAATTGACTATTTATTAGTCTACATTCAGAATAAGTTATATTTACCTGTTTAATGAGATTTATTTAAACTTCTTTATATCAATAATTTCAATCTTTGTGATCAATATGCAAACTTTAGTGTCTATATAAGTATATTAGATCATTAATAAAGCTGGGATTCCATTTTAGGGAATCTACCTTTATTGTATGAAGCCCATTATGAATACTCATGGCCCAGATCATAATCTCTCTCCTATGTTTTCAACATTTGTTCAGTATTTACAAATAGAAAATTGCTATAATTTGATTTATAAATGTCAAACTTTCTGCACTCACAATGTTGACACAAAATAATTAACAATCAATTATTAAATTATAGATCACCTCTAAGCCTAATATATATTTAAATTTCAGTTAAAAAATAATGTCTGTAGTATTATAAAGATGTAAAAAAATATTTTTTAAAAAAAATGCTTTTATGTAAATAGCCAATTAAATACTACAAAATAACAAAGTAATCCCTCTCTCTCAGTTAATTTGGCATCTTGGAAAATATCAGAGATTTTAAGAATTTTGTCTTATTTTAAAACAATTGGAAATTGCAGGAATATTTTCATTTGAGGCCTTTTTGATTTTTATGATATATTTGGGCCTCAAATGCTTTTATGAAATAATATTCCTGGAATTTCCAATTGTTTTATAACAAATCTATATTTTTAAGATCTCTGATATTTTCCAAGAATAGCAAATTAACTAAGAGAGGATTACTTTGTTATTTTGTACTTTTTTCATCAGAAGGAAATTACATTCTACATACATCTGCTGTAATGTTACTTTAATACCTCAATTATGTTTTGTTAAGTATGAAGAATACTCTTGAACCAAAGCACAAGATAGAGACTTTGAAAGATAACAACTGTCATCTTATCTTAGTATGTAAACTCACTTATATAGGCCAATCTAAAGTGTCTTGGAATGAGAGTATGAAGGTCCTCCATTAATCACTTTACATCCATTAACTGTTTTCAATCTATTAACAATCATGAAATCTTCCAATTTACTGCCTGTTAATATTATAAAATAGAATCTATGTAACTCTATTTAATTTATTATCACATCATTTATATGCAATTTTAATCAAAACAAAACTACACCATATACATGTGCACTGTAATGTTATTTTAATACCGCAATAATGTTTTGTCGAGTATAAAGGATGCTCTCAAATCAAACCACAAGATAAATTTTGATAAGATAAGAGTAGCCATCTTATCTTTGTACCTAAATTCACTTAAACAAACCAATTTCAAGCATCTTGGAATGAGCGTATGAAGTAAATTGGAAGATTTCACAATTGTTAATAGATAGAATGAAATTAATGAAAATAAAGTGATTAATGGAAGACATTTATGTTTTCATTTCAAGATACTTTATATTGGCCTATACAAGTGAATTTAGATACAAAGATAAGATGATTGTTCTTATCTTTTCAAATTCTCTATATTGTGCTTTGGTTTGAAAGTATTCTTCATACTCAACAAAACATCATTGAGGTATCAAATTACCTATGAATTCTTGCTAGTCAATTAAATAGAGTTACATAGATTCTAATATTTTATAATATTAACAGGCAGTAATTGGAAAAGTTTGAAAATATAAATAGACAGAATAAAGCTATTAGATGTAAAGTAATTAATAATAGACCTTCACACCTCATTTCAAGATGCTTTAGATTGGTCTATATACGTGAATTTAGGTATAAAGATAAGATGTCTGCTCTTATCTTTCAATGTCTTTATCTTGTGCTTTGGTTTATGAGTATCCTTCATAATCAACAAAACATCATTGAAGTATTAAAATAACATTACAGTGCACTTGTATAGGGGGTAATTCTCTTTTGATTAAAATTACATATGAATACTTCACTAGTAAATTAAATAGAGTTACAGAAAGCATTAATTTTAAAAAATCTTTTTTTTTTACATTTTATTTTTTTACTTTTTAGTTATAATTACATATTTCAAAAAATGTTTAAACCTACAAAAAAGTCTGACAAAAATTATAATTTAATAATAAGATGTGAAAATACAAAATATAGCATCTAATAAACAAATTCTAAAATTAAATATCAAGGGATCATCTATTATATAAAAATATTTATGTAATTAATTTCATTAAGTAAATCAATACTAACAAAATTGTATTCTACAAATGTAATATTTCCATAAGAATTTTTTAAATTAATTTAATTAATAATGAAATCAATATTTAATTTACAAAATTTTATTTTACAAACATAATATTTCTGTTGGCTCAATTGTTAGGAAGTTTTTTTGGAAACCTAAGGATGTGAGTTTTAAATCTAAATGGAAATGAATTCTTTTATTGTTAATTCAAAAATGTTGACACACTGATAGAAACACAGGCAGGGCAAGTTAATAAAAAAATTTTTTTTAAATATACCATTATTTGAGTCTATATATCGTGTTAACAGTTCAATAGCTTTCACTACACCATTTTCATGTACCAAAAACACCAACATATTCAGAAAAATATCTATATGTATGTATGGCTGATTGGTTGGTTGGCTGTCTCTCCAAAGTCATATAAAGCAAAAAAAATGCTATATTTAATGGATAATGCTTGATCATAGTCAGTAATAGTTTTTCATAATATGCTACATTCATATCATAATTTATTTTAACAGTCAATTTTTGAATACCATTATATGCTTTAATCAGAAAGAGAAAAAAAGTAAAAAAAATATGAAAAACCACTCAAACTTTCAATCTGACAATAATTGGTGAGCCTGTTTAATGCCTTCTTTTTCATTATAAAACTATTTGAAAAGTTTTTCTGAATTAATCCATTTAAAGACTGTTTTATATTTTTTACCCACATTTATATATATATAACTAATCATTTTAATTTTAGAGCTACATCATAGGTTTTAATTAGACTTTGCATGTTGATAATTCAAATATATATATATATATAGCATTAAAAGCCAGTCAACACTTAGACAATCCCAATATCATTAACAATCAACAAATACAAACTGTTGTCAAGGCAACCTTCTTTTAACAATAAAGGTAGAATCCCTTTAAATAATAAGTGTAATAATGCTCAAGGAGGTTGCCTTGACAACAGTTTATAATTATTGATTGTTAATGATATTGATATTGTGATTATCTAAGTGTTGACTGACTTTTCATGATTACTTACAAATCTATTTAGCCTAGAACATTATTACACACACACATATATAGATAGATAGATAGATAGATAGATAGATAGATAGATAGATAGATAGATAGATAGATAGATAGATAGATAGATAGATAGATAGATAGATAGATAGATAGATAGATAGATAGATAGATAGATAGATAGATAGATAGATAGATAGATAGATAGATAGATAGATAGATAGATAGATAGATAGATAGATAGATAGATAGATAGATAGATAGATAGATAGATAGATAGATAGATAGATAGATAGATAGATAGATAGATAGATAGATAGATAGATAGATAGATAGATAGATAGATAGATAGATAGATAGATAGATAGATAGATAGATAGATAGATAGATAGATAGATAGATAGATAGATAGATAGATAGATAGATAGATAGATAGATAGATAGATAGATAGATAGATAGATAGATATTAACTTTATATATGTAAACATTAAAATATAATAAGAATGTTCTTGTAACTATTTACATTAAATGTTCGGCTATGATGTAACAAAGCAACCACCAATTAAAATTGGCCATGCTAATTGAAACTATGTAATCTAATAATCATTACAGTATTAGTTTAATTTAATTAAATGACTTTTGTTTTAATGGAATTTGGGCAAATACTATTATTGTAATTACTAAATCATGTAGTTTAAGTAAGTAACTAATTTTAATTGATGATTGCTTAGTTACATTGTTATCTCAAATATTAATTTAGATTACTACATGAAAAATCTCATTATATTTCAGTGTTATATACATATGAATGACATTATGACTATAATGGTTTTGCATCCACTTGTCATTTCTCATAACTCAGGGTTGAATAAGATTAAGAAAAATTTATTCAGGTTTCAATTCAATATTTAGTTACCTTTAACTTGAAGACAAAACAGGGATGAAAAAAAATTAAATATTTTATCAGTCAACAATTGTAAAATCTGGTAAATAATGTATTTTTTTTTTTCACTGTGCTTTTTATTGGACTTTTGGAAGTGTTACTTAATGCGGTTTTATTTTGTTTATCTATATATATTTATTAAACCAAGTACGTTAATTTATAATTAAATTACTAGCCAAAATTAAATTTAAAAATTCACTACCAGTTCTCAAGTGTTAAAGTGATACAACATAAAATAAATATATATTATCTTAATTTTCCATAATTTCAACTCACATTGCAATTAATTTTAATATCAAAATGAGTTTTAAACAAATTAGTAAATTTACAATCATAAACTTTATTAAAAGATATTCTTTTTTTTTTTTTAAGAAATATGAAAAAAAGGAAGTAAAAAAAAAATAATGTATCTTTTTCAGTAAAGATTTATGATTCTGAACCTATGAATTTGTTTATACGTTCTATTCATATTAAAGATAATTGAAATGTAACTAGAAATTGTAGAAAATTAAAATATAAAAATTTTGTTTTTGTGCAGTACTATTTTGTACTTGAGACATCTTTTTTAAATTTAATTTTGGCTAGTGAATTTGTGTGCTTAGTTTATTATATTGAGTAATATAGCATTTAGCTTTTGATATTATATATATACATTCATACTGCGCATTGTCAAGGTGATTCCTTATGACTATTACAAATAAAATACGACACTAGATAAATAAATAATTATATATATATATATGGTGATCATGTGATGTTTAGTGGTTTAACACCAATCCTGCCTAATAGAATAGTTGTGGCTATGGTTGTTAAAGAACCAAAGACACCAAAATGTATGGGTACTGAACTGAGTTCAGACCCATATGACTATATAAGCTATTGAGCTTAGATTGAAAATATTATTGTGTTTTCAATTTTATTTTTATAGTTTTGTAGTTAAGTAGAGATAAAAGGTGGCTGCTGGAGTGTTGCATTAGATCCTAAGATCTAGGTGCAGTGCTCTCAGATTCAAGGCTCCTCACTGATGAGGGCCACAAGCCAGAAACTAGTCTGGGGATATTGGATGAGTAGGTACTAGATGAGGATTTTATGCACAAGCCTTCTGGCATCCATTGATTACTCTGGTTGGCACTGAGTAGCACTACTGTATGGAGAGTTTTGCCTGCTTTAATAAGAATTCATGTGATATATTTGTTTACATGCTTTAATATTCTTATTGAATTTTTAAAATTTTTTATTTCAGTTTGATTTGTAGTAGATTTTAAATATATATAGAAAATATTGCAAAATATAATATTAAAATGTCTTTCATGTAATTCCCAAAATGCAATGTTGTCATGAATAGTTTTACAAAATATCTTAAAAAGTTCAGCAGTCTATGAGACCGAAAAAAAAGTTTTAT
Source organism: Epiperipatus broadwayi (assembly GCA_028023455.1). NCBI lineage: Eukaryota > Metazoa > Onychophora > Udeonychophora > Euonychophora > Peripatidae > Epiperipatus > Epiperipatus broadwayi. The sequence goes on along the minus strand of JAQFVV010000003.1, from coordinate 14,707,222 downwards.
TTTTATTTTACATCTATAGAATCTAATTTTTAAACTAGGATTATTTATAATAAAACAAGATTTTTTTTCTTCTTTTTACTTTTCCTGTTTGTTAAACAATTTGATAATTTTGGCTTCTTTTTTTATCCAAGTAAAAATTAGTCTGGATATTACTTCTCTAGTAAACACCAATGAATTTTAAAACTATTTAGAACAGACCACAAAAATCCTATCTGCAGGTATTGCAGATTGAATAAAAAACATGAATTTGGTTATTGTGTACTCAATCTGGGATTCAAATCTGGGACAGTTGTATATAGCAGAATGATCTTTAAGCCAATCTAGCTAGTATTCTTAACTGCAATAAATAAGAAAAAAACAACAAGCTCTCATCACCCCCTCTCCATTTGTCAGTTACAAAAACATTGTGGTTTTTTTTTTTCAAAATATGCTTTGATTGCTGATATTTTGTGTTCTTTAGATTTACAATTGATGAAAGCCTTTTTTCACCAAGGAAAATTCAACAAGGCCAAATTCTTTCTCAACAGTGGATGTTTGGTTGCATATGCAGAGAGATTATGGCAGTTAAAGATCAAACAGTAGCAACAACACTTAGAATTTGGTGGATCCAGAAACTGCACTTCACAATCCAAAGACTATGGGGTTGGCAAAAGAAACAGCAGTGCAGGAGTTACATCAACCCAACACTTTCTGAATTTATGTGGCATCATTTGCACAAAAATGACCACACAATTTTTTTTAGATTCAATGACATATAAAACATTTTTTTCTGCCTGCATGAAGAAAAGTCTTATAATTGATATATGTTTATTGTTATGAATTATTTGTTTTGTGTATTTACAAAAAAAAATGATAGGTTTCTTAAAATTTTGGTTATTCAATTTATTCTGCCTGCATGAAAAGTGGTAATAAAAGTTTTATAATTTATATTTATTTATTGCTCTGAAGTATTTATTTTGTTTTTTTAAATCAAAAAAACACATTTCATAGTATTTTTCTGGAAAATCTTGACATCTTTGCAATCACATGTTCATTTTGGAGGTAACATTTGCATCAATTTTCTGTGGTCAAATGAAAATTCAATGTGTTTGTTTGAATGCAATTAATTACTGTTATTTATTACAGTGTAAGTAGCATATATGAATATTTTATGTGTTTTTGTAAATATTATTTAATAAAATTATAATTTAATGATTGTTTTATGAGTCTGCAAAGTAACATTTGGGAGTTTATTCAGTACTTTTGATTCAATCTATTTTCACGGACTGAGAACATGTAGTTTTTAAGATAGATAAAAAAAATTTGCAAGTTCATATCTTGTGAAAAGTGAACCCATTTTTGGTATGTGTTTTTAAAAAACTATTTCTACACATTTTTTGACATTGATTGAATTAAGTGTCAAAGCTTTGTCATCTGTGTACATGTAGATTTCATAGAAATATGTGTATATCTCATATAATATTTATTTTTTGTCCTTTTTTAAAAATATTGTGTAGTAGTCCTGCAACAAAAAAAGATAGGAGGGCTTTTCACATTTGTATCAATGCATTGGTAACTTTGTAATGTTTGATAACTTTGTAAATGATTGCCAAAATAACATTAAAAAGTTACCAGTATATTGATAAGAATGTGAAAAGGCCTCCTATTGTCTTTTTATTGCAGGAGTAGTACACAAGTACCAAATTTATATAAGATTATGTGGTCTACCATCATTCATTGAGAGTAACTTGTGTTCTCTGAAATTTAAAATGGGGCTGTGTAATGATTGCATTTTTATATTGAATAAAATATTGTATTAAATATATATGTGTTAGTTTATTTCCTCATGTTAAAGCCAGGTGGTGCTTGTGAAAGTTATGTAAATAAATAAATAGAAAAAGTGTAAAATGTTGAAGTATACTTAGTCCAACTATTACAATATGTATCTAGAAATTTCTCCCATAAGCTAAATGTATACACCTTATGTATATGTTATATTTAATATGTGTACATATGTATATATTGTAAATGAACTTCACTTAATACATATAATTTTACTTTGAATCAATATGACATGTGCAGTGTGTATAAGTAGTTAAATATTTCTGCAGTAAGTTAATATATATATTCATAATGTATATCTTATATTTAGTATGTGTACATAAGTAAATATGTATAATAAATCAGTAACTAAGATTGCTCTTTAAAATTTTTTGATAGTTTTTATTTTTATTTTAAATCAATAGTTTTAAAAAAGAAAGCTAAAGTAGAAAATTTGTGATCATTGTTTTAAACTATTATAGCAAGTTTTCTTTTTCTTTAACTTTTCACAATCATTTTAAATAATGCTAGTTTTCTACTTTAATTTTTTAAAATTGTTTCAAAGTAAAAACTATCAAACAATTTTAAATAAAAAACTTAGTTGCTGATTTATATATATATATATATATATAATTGTGTACACATTAAATCTGATATATAAGAATAAATTATAATATATCTATATACTAGATAATATGTAATAAAATAAATTCTATAAAAGCATGTACATAATTATCAACTATTATGGTTTAGTTTAATGTACATTTATGTGCATACAGATATGCTAATGTACTTGCTAATATTCATTTTAATCATGCTTTGACAAAGATACACTGCATCAAATGCCTGACTTAGAAAAGTAATAAATAATGTTTTATATCAATATGTATTACCATAATAGTTGATAATTATCTACATATACTTGTAGAATTTATTTTATTAAATATGAAATATACATTAAGAGTTTAAAATAGTTTTTTAAATGTTATTAAATTGAAAGAAAAAACACATACACTGACTTCTTGTAAGCATTATATAAGACAAATCAAAGTTTTAACAATAATTGTTAAGTATATGTAAAATTATTGTACATTTTTAATATTTTCCCACTCTCTGTTCCATATCTAATAAACTAGTTGACATACTGAAAAGATAAGTGTTCCAAATGAATTAAGCTGGTATAACTTAGTTATATATTAATTTTCAAGCAAATCTATTGAATTTAAATATATTAAATCTCAATTTTAAGATTTTATTTTAATTTGCAAAAGTTAATAAACAAACTGATTTTCCAACTTCAATAAAAGCATTTAAAAACTAATGAAGATGTCAAAAAAGAAATAACTTTTATACAAGTAAGCAAAAAAACTATCAGAGTTCTACGTGCAAAATATGGAATGCCTTTTTAAAAAATATAAATGAAATTTTAAAAAAATGTTTTGAAGGAAATTTTCAGATCACTGTAATCTCATCGAATAAATTGCAAGTCTTTGTATCACTTTTTAAGGCTTTTAAAATTTTGATTTTAGTTGATATTAAAATCAAACCTTTAAATTTACATAATTTTATAAATAATTAATCTCTAAATTGTGGATTTAGAAATTAATTTCTCTTGAATATATACATTTCAATATATGGTTTAATGAACTAACTGCTTAATAAAAATGCTTCTGGAATCAATTACACTTGTTGTAAGAAATTCCAATGTAGGTAAGTTAATAAGTAGTTGAAGCAAATTAAGATTGAAAAGTGAGAGTTTCTCAATTAGAATTTTATTTAAAAGTCTCTAAATATATGAAACCTCAGTAAAAATTACAAAAAGAAAAAATTTTGAAAAGCATGTTTTTTTCTTTCTCTAGATTTTTCTTTGTAAACATAAAAAACAATAGATACCAGGTCATAATGTCAAAATAGATTTCCAAATCAGTTTTTGGTTTACTAACTTTTTCAGGGGGAAAGTATTATTTTTGCATTATATTTATCCAAGTATTTGAGATTAATTTTTAAAACAAACTTTTACTATTTCTAATATAAAATTATATTTAACATTTACAGTTAACCAAGAAGTAACGCTATATAAAATTTAGCATTCATTATTCATTGATTCAAATATAAGACTTTAATTAGAGGATAAATAACTTGTCTGGTTCTGAGTAAAAAAAGTGCAAGGAAAATTTTCTGATCAAATATTTGAATTGTGCTATACTTCCTCTCTAGAACCTATGTCAATGCTTAAAAATTATCTGCCATATCAAGCAAGTGATCATACAATAAATGAATTATATGTTAAATATTAATCTTTTTACTTTTTAATTTGGTAGTTGTAAATGTGCATTATTTGAAAGATTGTTTTATGTTGAAAAAATATTTGAGCAATTAAAAAACAGAAGAGATGTTTGTTTAAATAACAATGTGATAGATAAGATATAAAAAAACAAGACTTGTTAAATACAGCACTGCTGAAAAAAGATAAATGAAAAAGATTACTTACATAAAAAATTAGGAAGTAGATAAAAAGTAGATTGAACATATACTTAAAGATAAAGAAAATATAAAGAATTTATTAAAAAGAAGTTGTTGACAATGAGAGAAAAAGATGGGATAAAATAATAATGACAAAATAAAATTCCTATAAATTTTCGAAAAATATCATCATTTTTAAACTTTATCAATTTGATAAGATTTCTCCAAGTTTAATTTAATTTCTTCAATCCATAATTTCTCTTTTTTATATCTCATTAAAAAACTTCTTTATTTCATACATCAATCTCATATGTGATCTCTATAAAGTTTTTGAAAAAGATTTTGGAATGGTATGTGACAAATAACTAAAATTATTTAAATTATTTTTGTTCTTTAAAACAAAAATAATAAAATTATTTTATAATATTTCTAATATAATTATAAAATTGGAAAAGTTTCAGATTAAATAAAACTAAAAATTTAGAAATCAAATCAAGAATAAATCCTGTTAATGTAATATTAATTTAGTTTCAAGATTCATCTTAAAAGCATAGAGAAAAATTTTAATTAATGCATATCTACTCATGTCACCAATTGTGCCCATTCCAAACTTACACTTAGCTTAAATAATGAGTTTTATTTGATATACATATATTATAGTTGTTATTTTACTATCTCAAACATAACTATAAGTGGTTATGGGATATGGTATGCATATATTTTTTGTTTCAACCAATAATAAAAAAATTAAATCGCTAGAAACTATTTTTTTTGTCATTTCATATATATATAAATAATGAGAAAAATTCCAATTAGTGAAAACATACAGAATTAAACACACACAAAAAATAATAGAAATATATATATCATCAACCAATAATGAACTTGTCTTTATTGTGTTGTACGTCATTGGTTTGAACAATACAATGATGTGGACTGACATTTATTAACTATAGTAATGAATTAAGGACAACACAATTACTATGTAAACAAGTATGAGAATGAAATTATATTTTTATTATGTGATTTTTAAATCGATTATCTAGATATAACATGCACAACAATGAACAACTATGGCAATAAAAAAGAAAATGAAAATTTTAATATGCTAGGCAATGGAAATCATGCTGGATATAAAAACGAAATCAATTTTTATACATTGTCTTTGCAAATTACATAAGCACTACAGAAAGCCAACATCTTCAGAAAAACATTTTGAATGCTATAGAAAATGGACTTGCCATTTCAGAGAACTGACATATTCAGATATATAATTTTAATATAAAACTGCAACAAGTCAAAAAAATATTTGAAGCAAAGGAGAATAGAGAATTTCATGTGATTGAATAAAATCAGAGAATTGTTTTGAACTGATATTAAACAAAATAATTATAACAACTCTATTCGAATACGAACTGAAAAATATGAAAGATCACCATTACTCAAAGTAGGACTATGAAATAATCTTTTATTGCATGTAAAATCTATAAAATGCAAACTGTAGCTGATTTTAAAATGTTATATATAATTAATCACCATGCAATGTTTTCTAGATAAACTGCCAATATCATAGGTAGATCATTGTTTTCCCTGCCATGGAAGCATGAGAATTTCATTTACCTACATTTGAAATGCCAGAGAATCATCTTTTATCTAACAGGAATTACTTGCCTATGAATCCATGGAAAGATGAAGTGAGGGCCAATAGCAACAAGTGACCTGCACTTTGGATAAGGAAAACCATTCATAATATAGAACTTATACATATATAAAGAATTTTGCCAGCTGATAAACTTTAATTAAATTGATTTAAAGGAATTCTGAATTTTTAATTATGTGTTTTAATTTTATGACTAGTTTTGTAAATATTTTTTTTTTACATTTCATTTTTTTTTTCATACTTGAAAACATAAAACTTTTAAGATTTAGTTTTTTGGGAGAGAGGGGGATGGTTAATTTTAATTGAAATTTTCTTTTGTAAATAAAGTTTATATTAGCTCTTAGTGATGTTGTGACATTTGATCATTAATCACATGGTACTAAGATAAGATTTTATTATGATACCATATTAATTACACACACTATAACAGGACAAAGTTTATGTTGCTTGTTACATGTTAATTAACAGGCATTGTATTTGTTCTTCTCTGTAAGTGACTAATCTCCTTGGATGAATAATCTTTACTATCATGTTATGAATTGGACATAGATTTTATGTGGGGAGGTCCCAAGGCAATCAAGCACAGACCACTGGATTTGGATTATGATGCAAAAATAAACATGCCAATGGAAAATTTTAACTTAGCTAGTTAGATTCACATTTATACTAAGTCAATCTTATTGTTATCTTTTGTTTTGAACATTGTAAATAATTGGTGTCATTAGCATGAATTTCTATCAAGGGGATTATGCGTATGGCAACATAAACTTGTTAAATCAATGATATGATAGAAATCCATCCATTATTATAATTTATATATATATATATTGTTAAAATATTTTTGAGCTTATTTTTTTTGTTCTCTAATAAATGTTAATGAATTTGTTAATCTCAATTTGGTCTCACTAGTTTATTAAATAAACTTTGTATTCACTCATTAATTTACAACCTCAAACATACACACACATGTGCCATACTTAGATAATAGAATTAAAAATTGATTGGGTGATTACTAGATACATCATACTAATTGTAACCTATGTAAAGGTGTAGTAATTGTCAGCTGCATTAGTGCATCCCTGTTAAAAGAGTCAAAAGCAAATTCTCCCTGAGTTTGAATACTGTGGCATAATGGAACCACAAAGGAATGAGAGGTAGATGAATTAACATAAATCATATTTAAATTCAGTAAATGGGTTTATAGCTAGTCAATTGAAGAAGGATACAATCATCAAATCATTGCCAGCACCCTATCTGAAGATACAAAGTCCAACTGTACACAGATGTGATTCCCTCTCTTTTTTTCTGACCATTACATCTGGTGTCCAATGAGTTGAGCATGAACTTAGATGGTTTTCATATCATACCTGGTAAAATCAATATAATGATCAGTTGCAATTTCAAAACATAAGTCATTGAGAATCTGATCACACATATATAAACAATACATTTTG